>JAPMOQ010022274.1:819368-854767 GCA_026543055.1 Argiope trifasciata
GAACGTTTCGTAGGTAAACTTTCAAAGGTATGCTAACTATGCCACATCTAAATTGGTTTCGAAGTATTAAAATTTTCTATAAACCCTCAAAATAAAATGGCGATATTTTCGAACGTTTCATAGGTAAACTTCCATATGTATGCCAACTATGCCACGTCTAAATTGGTTTCGAAGAATTAAAATTTTCTATAAGTACAATCCAAATATAATTTAATATGAAACTCAACATATAAATATTTTTCCTCATTCAACTTCTGCTTACATAACTAATAGTCACTATAATAAGGGTTTCATTTCCAAAATAGCGGAAATGGTCTCCCTAAAACTTTCTCGTGTACTCTCTGATTAATTTTGAAATGCTAGAAAATGTTTGCCACAACTACGTAACAGCAGAGTTGCACAGGTATTAAGTGACAATAAAAAGTAATAATGCCTTCAGAAGAAATCACTTTTTATTTCAGAAATTGTTCATCATCAATTCAATTTATCATGCATAAAGGCAATTTAAGAAACAAAAAAAAAATAATAATATACTCCGAGCAGATAACACATGCCTTCTAATATTAAATTAATAGAGTTTAAGTAGACTTACTCGACTTAGTTAACTATTCGAGGATTCTATTAACAGAGTTAAAGTTATAAGAGCATTTTATTCAGAGAATGCATCAAAGCTAGATCATCTAGTTAAATATCAAACATACTGGAAGTCACCGCCTACCCGCCTACCAATCACGTGATCAAAACACAATTTCATGGAAAATTACATGACGATTTGCATAAAGGGGGATGAGACAATTTATACTTTTTGGTTTAACAGAAAACATCTTACATGGCTTTGGCGCACAATAGTTACGAAATTAATAGACTTTAAGTAGACTTAGAAGACTTACTAGACTTAGTTAACAATTCGAAAAAACTTTTATCATATTTATCATCACATTCGAGAAAATATCAACTTTTGATGCGAATTTATCATTTTTGCTGAATCTTTCGTTTCATTCTTGGCTAGTTTTTGGCGATTAATCTTTAGTATGGGGTTAATGGTATCCGAATATCGAATCTGTGTTTTAGATATGTCTTTCTTAATAGGTTGAAGTAAGGTTCTTGCACAAAATTGCGTTTGTAGTCACAAAATCCTGTATCAAATTTGATATATTTAAAGTCATTGCGTTTTTTGAACTATCGTCTTTATGTGTTTCTGAAAGTACAGGCCGACAGACTGTCAACTCTTGTTAGATTTACTCCAAACTTGATAAATAAATGTACCAAATCTTTTCCATCCAGTTTTCTTCGTTTTGTAGTTTTGGTGTTAACGTATACGCTAACAGCTGGGAAAACGGTTTTCCTCTGAACAGATTTTACTGAAATTGGATTGAAATTTACAAATTTGGTTTAAAGATTGTACACCATATTTTATCCATGTAGATCGAAGTTATCTTTGTCTACAAGACTACAGATGAACGATTCACACAAATATGTCTTTCAAACTAAGAGATGTCTAAAATCTTGAGTTCAGATTTTTTGAGAATTACTATATTTTCCCTATATTACATATACGAAAAAGTAAAAAAGTTAATTTTGTGTGGTTTGTTGTAGGTTTATTGAAGCAAAACCATTTCTTGACTATAAAGAACGAAACTGAAGGGTGAACTTATTGTAAATTTAAATTAAAATGTTAGTTCACTAAAAAAATGAATTTGTGTATTTTTAAAATAAATTTTGAAATTTGCCGGCAGCTATAGGAAATTTAAAAAAAATGGTTAAGGGTATCCGACTACGTTCGAAGGCAAATTTTTGAAAAATTGGATTTTTTTAAAAAGTATTTATGGTTTTTAGATGTATTGTCTATTATAAACACTATAAATACAAAAAAAAATTGTTGAAAATATAGTATATTTTGGGAAATAGGAAAATGTGTAAAAAATATTAATGAAATTTGACCAAAACGGTTAACATTCTTCACAAAATGGTAATGCAACAATCCTATTTTTCTTTGTAGACATGTTATGGAATATAATGACTAATGAAACGAACCAAAGTCAAAGAAAAATTTTGAAAAGCAAGAATTTATGGGTGAAAATATACGCATATATGCATTTTTTCCAAAAATTCACAACATAATTTTTTCTAAAAACACCAATAAATGAAAAAGTATTTCACCAACAACAAAACTTTTGGTTCATTTCATTGTTCACATCATTTAAAACACATGCTGCAATTTTTATGTAAATGCCTCTATTAGTTTTTGATATATCGTGTTAACGGTGATGAATTTTTATGAAAATTAAAATTGAAGTTAAAGTCAAATTTTAGCTGAAAAATATGTTTGGCTTACAATTCCCCTGGATGATAGGTGATGCCTTTCTTTTCCTAGAAAAGATAAACTGTTTTGGAAGAGGAAAGTCTAAACTACAAGAAACAATATCAACAACAAAAAATTGCCTATGTGCTCGAAAAATCAGTGTTTTTAACGTAGTCGGATACCTTAAATTTTAAAAAAATTCGATTTTATTTTGAAGTTATTTTCTGGCTCAATTGATGATTTTTGGATTATTGTTCTTCAATTTAGTTTTAATTAATCAATTGTTTCTTTGATTTAGAGATTAAATATTTTATCGTTTGGTCACTTTTCATAAATAAAAATCCTTCTTTGAGAACAATTTAATTAGGTTTCTATTGTTTATTCCATTATTGTTCTTTTTCCTTTAATCCTTCTAATCCTCAATTTTTAACAAATGACTGTTTATTCCTTTATTCGATTCAAAATATTTACATTTAAATAAAAAGCAGAAACATTTCTTTTAAATTAAACTCACCTCTAACTTTGCAACCAGTTCATTTCCCTAGTACACGCTCAGATGCATCTTGCAAAGTTTAGGCTAGCCAACAGACGTCGTCTCAGAAACGTATTATATGGATCAGTGATCTTTTCTGGCTTCAAGTGATTATTTTTTTAAGATGGTAATCTTGAAATGTTTAACAAGAATAACGTTCTTGTGGCTCAAAGAATACACAGAATCTCATTACACTAAAGGTGAAGTAAGCCATTCCCTTCGTTCAGCGTGATCCAATGTCCCCAAACCTTTTTTTTTTTTTCTGAGGACCCAGTGACCGGATAGATAATGCTGTAATAAACATTCTGAAACTTCGGCGGCTTCTCTTTCTTCCATATTGAAAACTGCTTGTAAAATCAATCAAGCATTACAGATCCAACGTTTTTTCTCTTTAGAATTAAAAAAGAATATGTGTATTTGAAAGAATTCTATAGGCCATTTATGACTTTATGAGGTATGACGCAGACAAAAGAGGAGGTTTTAGGTCTTTTTTATTTTTCATAATATGAGATTTTCCTTCGAAAACCGAGAAATGTATTCGGCTTGGATATTGTTGATAGTAAGAAGATAACGATTATAATTTGTTGGATTTCGGTTTTACTGAGGGATAAAAATATGTACTGGCAATAATGTTGCACTCTAATTGGAGACAAATCTCAACATTCTAAAATGATTCAAGAAAAATTCTATACGAAGAATAAGAATATTTTCCAAGAAGATTCTGTGTTCCGATAACCTTTCCTGGAATGTGCTCTTTAATATAATTGAGTATCTTTATACAAGATGTGATTTAAAGCCTATTTAAGGTAACCGACTACGTTCGAAGGAAAATTTTAAAAAATTGGATTTTTTAGAAACTTTTTATGGTTTTTAGCTGCATTCTCAATAATAAACACTATAAGTACAAACACAGTTATTTGAAAATATAACATATTTTGAGAAATGAGAAAATTTGTAACAAATATTATTGAAATTGAACCAAAACGGTTTACATTCTACACAAAATGGTAATACAGCAATTCTATTTTTCTTTGTGCATAGGTTTTAGAATACAACGATGAATGAAATAAAGCAAAATCTAAGAAACATTTTGAGATACAAAGAAGTTATGGGTAAAAATATACGCATATATGCATTTTAAAATAAATTTGAAACTTAATTTTTCTAAAAAACACTCATAAATGGAGAAATATTTCATTGCCAATAAAACATTTGGTTCATTTCCTTGCCCATATCATTTAAAATGTACGCTGAAATTTTTATTTACAAACCTCTATTAGTTTTGGGGGATATCATATCAATAATAGTGAATTTTAATAAAAATTAAAGTTTTCAGAAAATTGAAGCTAAAGACAAATTTAAGTTTTAAAAATAAGTGACCCTGGCTGATAGGTCAGGCCTTCCTTTTCTTAGAAAAGTTAAATTGTTTTGGGAAGAAAAAAGTCTAAATTACAAGAAATAATAAGAATTTTTTTAAATCGTCCGTATGGTCAATAACCATTGTTTTTAACGTAGTCGGATACCTTAAATGATTGATGATTTAAAGCGCAGCAAATAACACTGGATAATTAGTAGGGACCAGCGGGTGACCGAGCTCCGCTCGGAGAAAACAGGAATCGAAGCTAACTCGAAGATTTAAATTTTCAATTGTGATTTATCAAAACAATACATGCCATAAAAAAATTTGTGAAACCATTGGTGAAAAGATAACCGGTTAAAGTGCACCATTGTAAACTATTCTAAACAAAGTTAGAGTTTGGAAAGGGAACTATTCTATACAAAGGTAAAGGAAAGGTAAAGATTGAAGTGTGTTGAAGTTCAATATTTTTGACAAATTTATTTAGAAAAACCAAACATATATACATACATAAGAAACATATTATAAACCTATAACAGCATAAACATAAAACTTTATTAGTTCGCCATATTGGCTATAGATGGCAGCACGTTTCCGCTTGAAAATTTAAGTAGCCATTATGGCGAACTAATAAAGTTTGAAAATATCCTATCTGTAACTCCGAATTGCTCGACCGTAGCGCTTCAAAACCGGCGCCAATCGATTCCTCGTGGCCAAAAACCCCAGACCCCCAAGTTTACCGGAGTTTATTAATTCTGGGGCGATTTTCGACTTGGCAACCATTCCTCGTATTATAGTATTAGATAAAAATGCAAAAGAAAGTCAGAGTCGCATGAAATAACTGCTTTCGAAAAGCTCAAATTTTTTCAAGTTTGGTTTAAAAAAAAGATTTTTGTTTGCCAATACTATTTATTATATTAAAAACAAATAAAGGGAAAAAAAACAATATAACCATAAAATAGTTTTTGTCTGCTTTTATGCATATAGCTAAAACTAATGAGTGGAATATGCAGACTGTCAAAGCTATGGAGCGAGAAATTCTGATAAACTCAACAGGAGTGGTCTCCCCAAAACTTTATCGCATACTCTCAGACATGACATATGGAATTAGCTTACAATAGAAAATATTAACTTTTGGCTTGAAATAAAAAAAGTTTTCTGATTCTATCGTGTCATCTTTGGTTAGTTATTTGTCGATTAGTTGCTGGAATCTGTTAATAAAATGTAAAAATCGAATTTTTGTTTTAGACACATTTTTCGCATTCAATTGAAAGAAAAATTTGACACAAAACTACACTTGTTGTACAGGGTTACAGGTTCAAGCCCGATTCCATCGAAGAACCGACGTGTAAACGGGTCTGGGGCACGTTAAATCCGTCGGAGCCAAATGTCCTCTCGCTGGTATGGTGTGGTAGTTTGGGGAGGGGAGTCAGCTCAGGTATAGTCCTCGTCATCTAACTTCGGTTTAAAATTAAGAGGTCCGTCCCCAAATAACCCCAGTGTTGCTTCAAAATGGAACGTTAATATAAATAAATGATGCTAAACTAAACTGTTGTAAAAGATAACTCAGTTGTGACGTTAAATAGTTATTGCTTTTACACGAGATACTCACATTACATTTTGTAACAACTCAACTCTTGATTTTTAAGCTTGAACTACTGTTGTTTCGTTTTTAAGTTTGAGTAAAACAAAAGAATTCGAATTGCGTTCACGTCTACGTTTGCGATTGCGTTTAGAAGTCATTTCTTACAATCAATTTGTTATATCGTGTCATCCTTGACGGGTTATTTGGCGATTAGTTGCTGGAGTCCGTTATTAATCTCACAATCGAATTTGTGTTTTAGACACGTTTTTCGCAACCTATTAAAAGAAAAATTTTACACAAAACTGCACTTATTGTAAAAGATAATTCAGTTGTGACGTTAAACAGTTATTGCTTATACACGAGAACACTCACATTACATTTTGTAACAACTCAACTATCTGTGCATAGCTGAAACAAATCAACTATTGATTTTTAAGTTTGGAACTGTTGTTGTTTCATTTTTAAGTTTGAGTAAAACAAAAATTCGAATTGTGTCTAGAAGTCATTTATTAGAATCTAGCGATTATTTATCAGATTTGGCGATTAGTTTTCTAACATTCCCCGTTTCCCTTTAGTGATAAAAATTACCGCCACCTGTGTTGCCTTTGTATTTGCTAGACACCTTGAGATAATTAGATGTTGCAGATGTTATCCTTTCGGGACCTGAGGCATCTATAGCTGAAAGAACACACGTGTTAATTCCTCGTCCAGAAGACAGTGATAGGGCTTTCAGAGACAATGGAACATCCAAATATCTGGATGCCAAATTTCGCTATTGTAAGCAGACCCCATGTTCCAGATTTTTCGGTGCGTCTTAATTACCTTCCGACGACAGACTGGCGTCCTTGAAAAGAGTTCTTTTGCTGGAGATGATTGGCCGGAAGAGAGGACCAGTAGCCACTGAGGAAGAGGAGGCGGAGAATGTCGCTGAGATAAAATACGCAGAGTGTTTTGGAAAAGGGAGAGAGAGTTTCTTGGAGACTGCTGGAGTATGCCCACGAGTCCGGGAGATTTGGAGCGCCGCCTGAAATGCTCGGTGACTGACCAACCCATGAATTCCCAGTGTTGTTGTGTTTACGATTTGATGGAGAACTGATCTTCAAGTAAAACCCTTCAACTTGGACTGTTGTGGTGTAAATAGCAACTATTTAATCAAGATAAGAACTAGTTGTTCTTTGTGTATACATGTATATATAGGGATATAAAATGAAGAAGTGTCTGAGTATTCTTTGATCTGTCGGGATCAAGACATTACAGTCTCTAGAATCCGTTAATAGTATCTTAAAATCGAATTTGTGTTTTGGATACGTTTTTCTCAACCAATTAAATGAAAAATTTGAGACAAACTGCTGTAGTGGTCACAAAATCCTGTGCCGAATTTGGTATCTGCGTTTTTGAGTGACCTGAGAAGTCTCTGGATCTCTGTCTTTTGGAATCTATGAAGAGTCATTGAATGAACAGGACGCTCTAAGCATTAAAATGCGAGTTTTTAAAATATTGGGATTTAATTTCTCAGGCACTTTATTGTCATTCTCATTAACAATTTCGGCTCATTGGAAGGTTTGTACAGTAATATCAATCAATGTCCATACTCAATATTAGGACTTTCCCTCTGAAATATATTGCACTGTGATTTTAGGAGTTTTAGCATAACACAAACCTCAATTGACAATTCTTCTCTTTCACATGTCGTTATATTTCTATACGCTTTTTCTCTTTATAATATCTCTCCGAGTCTAGTTTAGTTTGGTTATATTAACGTCCCGTTTAAAGCAACATGAGGGCTATTTTGGAACCGACCTCGTGATTTTGAACCACGGTCAGATGAAGAGGACGACATCTGAACTGGCACCCCCCTCTCCACACCACACCAACTGGTGGACGTTTGGCCTGACAGATTTAACGTGCAAGAGACCTCCTTACACGACGGTTCTTTGGTGAAATCGAATCTAGAAACCTGAAACTCTGCGGTTTCGAAGCCGAGACTACCACCAGGCCACCGAGGCCCATCTCTTTGAGTCAAAATTTATTAGGTTGTTCGGAAAGTAATTTCGTTTTTTCCCGACAGAGGATTTAATTGTATTTTTCGCACCCAATTTCATACTTAAACCGCAAAATCATTTTATGTTTTAAGAGCTGATATAGCAAGGCTTGAGTGTGAAAAAGTGCAGCTGATTCTTCGCAGTAGTTTTTGGATGGTGCCCTTTTAAATATGGAGAGCAATAAACAGCATTTTCGTCATTTTTTTTTCTTTTTTGCTATAAAAGGTAAAAATACTGTCAAGCCAGAGATAAATTAGCCAATATGTGTGGAGAAGATGTGTTAACAATACATCAGTACCAGAACTGATTTGCAAAATTTTTCCTTCAAATGAGGAGGCCAAAAACCACCTCGATCAATTTTTTTTACAGCAAAGACCAAAACTTTTATGAGCGTGTAATCATGTTACTACCAAAAATATGGCAAAAGGTATTAGACCAGAATGGCAATTTTATAATTTAATAAATAATTTATTCATTAAACGAAAATTTCTTTTCATTTTGACAAAAAAAAAAACGAAATGACTTTCGGAACAACCCAATATTACAATAAACAAAAATTTTCTCTAATTACCACAATTTTTAAATGGAACATGAATTTCTAACACAATTATATTGTTATTTAAAATTATTTTATTATTTTAAAATATAAGGTGGGGTGGATAGAGTCTTTAAATGTGTCGTATATCAATACCCGCCATAGTTTGGCCATCACTGCACGAATCCCGCGGTTATGATGCATCAGTGCAATGGCACAGTTTTATTGCGGGAAGGGAGGAGTGTGTTAAATTAGAGCAAAATGTGTAGAAAACATAATATTACTCCCTTATATTTATTGGCACCTACAAATATCTATCATTTCTCCAAGGAATGATTACTTCCAAGAAAAGTAATCACTTAAGATACGGAAGAAATAAAATTTCATCCAATAAAAAAAGCAAAAGAATGCGCAAACATATCCGCATGTCAAAACCGTCTGATTCTGTCATTAAGTATTTACGAGCCAAAATGTGTGTTGGCTGTCATATTAAGGACAAGCCGTAATTGTGAGTTTGATGCGATGATATGGCTTGTGGCCAAGAGAAAGGTTTACTAACCTTTCGAGTAATTATATAGAGAAAAAAAAAAGAGAGCTTTTCTCAACAGATTTTGCTTTTTTTTTCCTCTCCTTCCCTTGAAAGAAGTAAGGTTCTTCTTCTTCCGCATACTTTATGCTCTGTTAAATGAGAAACAAAGAGCGGATCGCTTTTACTTTCATTCCGATTCTCAAGCTGTCAACCTGGGAAATCGTGGTGGTAAAAAAAAATGAAGACTTTCTTGCGGTTAGCTTGTAACATAATGTTACATAAGGGGCAAGTCGAAGATTTGTGTTCTCGATGTTGTTGTTGGTTTTAACAAGATAAATGGCAGATTTAAGATATCCGACTTCGTCTAAAACACTGGTTATCGACCACATTGCCGATATTCAAAATTGTTATTTTTTCTTATAGTTCGGACTTTTATCTTGCCAAAATCTTTTATCTTTTCCAGGAAAAGGAAGGCCTGACCTATCATCCAGGGTCACATATTTTTCAGCTTAAAATTTGTATTTAACTTCATTTTCTCAAAACTTTAATTTTCATAAAAAATCTCCACCGTTAACAGGATATCCCCAAAACTAGTAGAGGTATTTACGTACACATTCAGCGTGTGTTTTAAATGATATTGGTGATGAAATGGACCAAATGTTTTATTGTTGTAGAAATACTTTTTCATTTGTAGGTGCTTTTAGAAACAATAAGCTGTGAATTTATTGCTAAAAAGCCATATACATGCATATTTTTACCCATAATTTCTTTGGGATTTTTCTTAGCTTTCGGTTCATTTCATTCATCATTGTATTCTATAACTTGTGTACGAAGAAAAAGAAGATTTCTCCAGTATAATTTTGTGTATAATGTTAACCGTTTTGGTTAAATTTCATTAAAATGTACTTCACAATATATTATATATTCAAATGATTATTTTTGTGTTTATAGTATTTATTACTGACAATACATCTAAAAACCAAAAATAATTTCTAAAAAATCCAATTTTTCAAAAATTTTCCTTCGAACATAGTCGGATACCTTAAGTATTTTATACCTTTATATACCTTGAATGACCAAACAACGACAACAACTTGGGATACAATACTACGATTAGAAAATGACGGATGGAAATGGGAATACCTTTCAAGTGCTCTGAAAGCTCGCGTAATCAATGTGGTGACACAAAATTTATTTAATACTTACAAGTATAAAATGTTAAAAAAAAAATTGTTGTGTCGTTGCGGCAGATAGCCCGTGCATACGATGTAATTCAAAATTTTAACAAAGCTGGAGATACGTCAAAAAAAGCAGCACCTACAGCTAAAAAGTCAACTCAATCAACAACTTTGTTTGTCAACAGAGATTTAGCTTTTTATGCAGAAAAAGGCTCAAGAGATTTGGATGCACATCAATTTGATTTAAAGGGAACAACAAGAGATTTCAGAAGACAAAGAACAGGAAGAAACTTCACTTATACTTGGTACCCTGGATGCAAGAGGACAATCAGCCACACCTACAATGAACTGGTAATAAAGAAGATCCTCAACGCACCTTTCGCAAATAACATGACAATTGGATATGGATTATTTTCGACATATGGACCTGAAATGTTAAAGATTCCAACTCAGTGTTATGCTAAACAAATTGAATTCGCAAAAACATTTACTACAAAATTTGAAATTACTGTTAAAACATACTGGTCAATGTGGATCATTCTAAAACAGCCTGTAAATACTGGTGTCACTTTTGAACATTTAACATTAATTGTAATGAATTTTATTCTTCGTTTGGTATTATGTATGCCTATCCAGGTTTAAGAGCAGCAGAAATCCGAAAAATTTATGTAGATTCCAGTGATATGATTTTAAAAATGAAAGATGTAGACAACATTGAATACAACATTGGAGAATTTACAATAAACAGACAGTAAGATATTTTTCTTGTCTCTTTTTATTTAGAACAGATGGAACAACACCTTTTCTTTTCAGGTGCTGACTACTGAGAGGAAAGTGAAGAAAAGGCCTCCACACGCCTCCGGGTAATAAATACACAAGCGGCTATATCTTTGGAATCCAGGTTTTCTATTGTGAACATGATTGGCTGCTCTGGTCACGTGATGTACTGACGTTTACCCGTTGTATCGGAGAGATTATTTTAAATATATTTTCGAATAATTTTTAATTCCTCTTGCAAAGATATTTTAAATTTTTTTACGTCATGTATTTTTACTCTCTGCTCTGACAGACTTTTTTTTTGAAGAAAATCTTTTTTCACAATAAATACATGGAAATTCCTTGTTCACACTGCTAGATTTTATTCCATGAAGTCGAGATTGATGTTTCGTTAAATACAGTTTACGATAAAATTCCACACCACAAATTTCGCATTTGTGATCCATAGTTAAATATATATTCCAATATTAATTTTAATTTTACTACCACAAGCGCATTTCAATATCAAATAGCAAGCGGTTTTTGATGTGCATGCGTAATTACTCATTAAGTGGAATAATACGTCAGTATATCACGTGACCAGAGCAGTCAATCATGTTCAAGATGGAAAACCTGGATTCGAAAGATATAGCCGCTTGTGGTAATACTAACCGTCGGCGTGAAGATGGCGCGGGCTAAACGTTGGTGCTTTACCTTGAACAACTCCCTTTAATAGCCCCAGGCAGTGAACATTATGATACTTTTCCTTTAATGTATCCAGGTTAAAAACACGGATTATCGATCACATTGGCGATTTGTTATTTCTTGTAGTTCAGACTTTTCTCCTTCCAAAACAGTATATCTTTTCTTGGAAAAGGAAGGCCTCACCTATCATCCAAGTCAATTTTAAACAAATCATATTTTTCAGCTAAAATTTGTCTTGCACTCCCAATCCATCTTAAAACATTAATTTTCATAAAATTCCCCACCATTAATATTATAGCTCATAAACTAGTAGAGGTATTTAAATAAATATTTCACCGTTAGTTTTAAATGATGTTGGTAATGAAATGAACCGTTTTATTATTGGTAAAATACTTTTCCATTTATAGGTGTTTTTATAACAATTAAGTTATGAATTTATGGAAAAAATGCATAAATACATATAGTTTTACCCCTCACTTCTTTGCATCTCAAAATATTTCTTAGACTTTGGTTCATTTCATGCATCATTATATTCTATAACTTGTGTGCAAAGAAAAATAGGATTTCTGCATTACTATTTTGTGTACAGAGTTAACGGTTTTGGTTAAATTTTATTAAAATTTAATTAAAAAATTTCTATTTCTGCAAATATATTATACTTTCAAGTAATTTTTTGTGTGTTTATAGTGTTTATAATTGACAATACATCTAAAAAAGAAATAGTTTTTAAAAAATCCAATTTTTCAAAATTTTTCTTTTGAACGTAGTCAGATACCTTAATAAGATATCATATTTCAAATCACGTTTCATTTTTTAAGATTAAATGATTTATTTTAGATTAATATTTTTTATATTACCAAATTTGTAATATGTTTGTATCTATCTATTACTAGTCATTCTATAGGATTAACTGACTCCCTGAGAATATTGATTTATTTTATTGCAAATCAATCGTTTAGATATAACTTTATATGAATGATTCCACCAGATTATTTAACATTAATACCATTTTATTTTAATTGACTAGCCAAATTTATTTATTCTCGGCATGTAACTTTCTATTGGAGATTCTCCCATAAAATTATGACGCTATTTGAAATAAATATCAGTTTCACCTATCTTCTAAATATTTTGTTTGAAAGTTATCATTCTATATTATTAAAAGAAAATATTTAAAATAAAATAAGGATAGACGTATAAAGACCTAAAATATCATCATGTTATGATTTTCGGATCAGAAATTAGCATTTTCTTCAAGTTTTTATCGTATAATGTTCATAATTATTAAAAAAAAATTTAAGTCACACTTTTTCATGTTCTAAAAAGTTAAAAGTAAGATTTGAATTAAAAATCTACAGATCAAAACAAAATCGTACAAAGTTGAAACTAAGATACAAGTTCTTTATGTAAATTAGAAGTTTAATCAGATTTATGATAGATTTTTTGAATTTTTTAAATAGTATTTAGAAATTGTCGACTTTGTAATATTTATTGTGAGGGAATATTTGTAAAGTATTGGGTTTAATAACGTTATAATTTAACTCTTCAAACTTTTTTGTGCTAAAAGTATTTTTTGTTTGCTCTGTAAATTTTTGTTCTGTTTTTTTTTTTTAATACTTTAACATATGCGCATTTTATAAATAATTTTATGTCATTATTTTCCACCTTGAAGAATTTTACTTTAGTTTCTTCACTATATTTTAAAAATTTTTTGGTAATAATATTTTCTTAAAATACCAAAATGACGCCTCTCAAATGGAATGAAAATTAATTAAAATTAATCTATTAGTTGATAATAGAGTCCGAAACACCTTGCATCGTTATCAGTAATTGACAATTATAAAATTCAAGAAATATAGAGAATCAAAAACAGATAAAGATATCTGTTACGAGATTCCTTGATTATAAGCATGTGCATAAAACGTAAAATTCTTTTCAAAAAGTCTAAAAATTCAATACAAAGATGTACGATAAGAATTTATATCGAATTTGAATCTGAAATATCGAAACATTCAAGATTCATTTTGAAAATGTTCTAAAATAAAACAAAGAGTTACTGCCATAAATTCATTTTAAATTCAAAACTAATGTTCCGATTAAACCTTTTTATTTTTGATGGGAAACTACTGAAGAGATTCTCATGAGCTAAGTGCATAGATGGCTAAATCCTTTAGGCTTAGTTTGAATCGTGAGAAATAAAAAATTCTTTATAAGAGTAATCGTTTGGTTATGCGTTAAGAACTGCATTATTTTCAGCTATTAACTTTTTAAGAAAGTAATTATGGAAAATTCTCATAGGTAAAAATGAAAAGGAAATGCAGGTATGATATTTAAATATATTTGAAAATGATCTGTTGTAAATGATCTTTTCATAACATGTGTGTATTCTGAAGAACAGTCTATGTTTCATTTACTTTCTGGTTCAATTATTTTTATTGGAATTGTGAAATACGCCTTATAGTTAAGGGCTTTCAATATTTTCAGTTTTTATTTGCAAATTCGATGTATCTTAAAACTAACTAAAATCCGTATGAATGCTATTTAAATAAAATTAAATATCAATATGAAAGTGTTTTTATTTACTGTGCAGCAGTAAATGATATAGATTGACGAAGTATAATATTTATTGAATTGTAAACATTCGAGATGCCTAAAAAATAATAAAATATAGCTGTAGACGCACAAGTCGTTGTCTAAAGCTTCGTCGTTTTTTAAAATGTGAATCATTGCAGTTAAAACGGTAACAGTAATTTTATCGGAATTTTCGAAACTCTCCTTAAATAAATGCTGCATTAAAAAATATTTAGTATAAATAATAGTAAATTTCAAATACTTCAGTATTTGAAATTTTCTATTTCATCCAAAAAAATACGAAACCTTTGAAAAAACCTGTGTTTTTTTATCATCCAGAATTCGTGGGAGATAAAAGCTTATTCTAAAATTGTTTTCTTACCATGTGAAAAATGGTATTATTATGGTCCATCTTCTAAAAAAATATTTTAAAAAATCATGTCAAAAAAATTTTTTTTGCTGCCAATTTTAGAAAAACATCAGTGCATATAATTGTTCACTGTTATCTATAACGTTGGATAGAGTCAAGAAAATATACCCTTTTCTTTTCTCTGCTTCATAATCAGATGCGAAATTTTTACTTCTGTTTTGGTGCCTACCAAAATGAAACATGCCATTTATTTGTTGTTGTTCGTTTAAATTAACAGACTTGTCTGCAAGCAAATAAATGAACAAATAAAAAAAGCCAGCTAGCTGGAATTACAATTTTTATTATTTATATTTAGAGTTATTCATTATATTCTCTCTTCAAAGACCAAATTGAAAATTATTGATAATATTTTCATATATTATTCAAAAAGAATGAGATTAAAGTTGAAAATTAAATGTGAACTTTCATGAAACTGGCCGAACCATGTTTACTTTTGCACATGATGTCATTTTAACTCTCAATGTCCAAGATTTGTAATCAATTTTTTAAGGGCGGAAACAAATATGCAGAGACGAACATGTTCGAAGGTATATGCCTTTACTCTGAGAAAAGGGTATTTTTCTTGTGATAGTATTATGATGGTTATGAAATACTTTATTTTATTTTTGGATATATAAAATTATCTACACGTTCTTTTAAATAACAATCTTTTGTCTTTCATATTCAAAATTATTGACAAGGCCAAAGAATCACTCTCTCAAAGAAAATCATGAGGATGATTTCACCATTTCTTTTTAATTTCATTTGGTTATTAATGATTTCTAGGCACTTCTTTTTCTTCAATAGTTCCCTGATTTCAATGCCGAGCATTTTTGGGAACATTACTTCATTGTACATTCTATGCATGGGGAAACTTTTATATTTCTTTAAAAGTTTTTAAATTATCTTAAATTTTGTTAAAAGACATTGAATTTTATCTGTTTATTCAAAAATGCCACAAGGGGTCATTAAGACACCATTCTAATAATGCTTTTTTTATCATTCAAGGTGATCGGAAAATGTTCATCAAAATGCTAAATTCAAATTTTTTCTACAATTATAATACTTTTACCATACTTCATATGGCCTATTCTACCTATACGAGAGGTTGATGTCAAACTGACCACCTCCGGATAGGACTCACGTTATTCATCGTCATCTCATCCTTGGTAAAAGGGTACCAATGTGTACCACTTGTAATATTGCATTTAGTGTTAAACATATTTTGATCGTATGTCCTGATTTTAATGTTCATGGTAATCATTTTTTTCTATTCGTGTTCTCTTAAATTACAAGACCTGGTGGGTGAAACATGCCATCCAAATATTTTCAAGTTTTTAAAAACCATTGAGTTTTATTTTTGTATTTAGTCATCTTTGACTTTTGTTCATGTTTCACTTTTTGCATGGCTTCATTGTAATACTTTTATCATAACAAGGCTTAATTTAATTTTTTACATAATTGTTCATTAATTTCCTGTATTTTCGCGTTGATCCCTTCAGCTTTCATGTTTTTATTTGGTGTTATTTTATGGTCTGGCTTATTTCCTTACCATTAGCTTGGCGCAGTATGGCCAAACATGGCTTTTGCGCCAGAAAAAAATCAATACAACAACAACCATACTTCGTATACGAGGAAAAAAAAGCGCAACATTTGACATTTTTTTATAAAACAGTATTCAAGAAGTTGAAAGTAACTTCTACGGAAGTTCGTTGACGAGGATTTATTAAGATTTTGAAAGGGCGTGTGAACATTTTTACTTCCTAAAGAAAGATTTCTTGTCTGGATGCTTGGCATGATTTCAAAATGTCTGTACGTCTTTAGCTTCGATATTTTTATCAATGAAAAATATTTATGAATGGAATCTCGAAAACATTATAATGAATATTTCTGGAATCAATCTGGATTAATCAAATATTTTAAATAAAATATTCTTTAAAAGCTTCTATTTTTATACTAAAGAGTTTAATTCTGAAAAAAAAATTAGCTATACTCTTCTTTCCAAATTCAATTTAGAATTTATTATTATAAACATTACAAAATTTTGTACTCGCCTTTTTTTTTTCTAATTCACATCCAAGTGGAATCCCTTAATTAATTAAATCTCCAAATAAGCTGTAATTCAGTAAATAATTACTTTAAATCAAGTTTGGGCAATATTAACATATTGCATTATTGTTGAGACACGAAAAAGTACAAATTTTCAGAATTCTAATCCAGCAGAAATGAAAGAAAAATCAGTAACGAAATTTCACTATGAATACGGAATAAGTCAAATTAAATAAAAATGTATAAAAGTGTTAATAAGTTTACCACAATTTATATTGTTCTCGCCTGTAAACATAAAATTAAGGAAATTTATTAGAACTTATAAGAACAAATATATCTGAGTAAACTGAAGACACTTACAAAAGAGCGGCTTTCAAAAGTAGCAATTTTCAAGTCCCATTTTTTGATATTCTAGTTCTTATTCTAATTTGTTTTATGAAAATTTATCTCAGACAAACATTTCTTGCAGAATATTATTCCTTCATATCTTCTAAATTTGAGTTTATTAATTAGTTTTCTGGAAACGATTAAACAAGTGATAGCGATCTTAATATGCTCAATTAATCAAGGTTTTTCTGCTCTAGTCATTAGTCAGTTATCCGAATTTATTACGACGATAATCACTGCTGTAATCAAAAATTGAATTATTGGAGATTAAATTTTAAATTACATATTAAGAATGTTCTCTCTCTCTCTCATTTTCCCATGATTATTTTCTTCTATAGATTTGATTTCATCGCTTAGAAATACTTAATAATACTGTGTTTCCATTTTTTTTTTCCTTCTAAATTTTTTTAATTTGTAATAAGAATTTCGACAGTATTCATTCATCAAAGTCTGAATATTTCTACAACTTAGAAGTATGTTGAAATAAAACTTATTTTTTTATCCATGTCTTGAAACAGTTGTCACTTTAGCGATTGAAAAGAAATACCGGCCAACGGTTGCAAAGAAAGAAATTTAGGATGAACTGGAGAAGTTAACACCAATTTTAAAATTACTTTAGACGTGTATACATCATGATTCTCGAGTACAAAGTAATGTATTATTTAAAAGTAATAAAGCAACCTTTCTATATTATTATTAGTATACATTTTTATCAAAGTTAAAAAAATACATGATTCTGGGTGCATTTTACATTTGTTGAGGCCCCGAGACGACTACCACAGAATATGTGAAGAGATGACAATCAACTGATACCTTGGAATTCATTTGTTCTCATTTCACCACTGTAAAACAGGATACTGATATTTCGCACACATGATATTTATTTCCTTTAATTCTTTAAGTAAATTCAATCTATTAATCATCTTCCATGCAAATAGAATGGTGGCACTGCATGCCATTCCTTTTTTTTATTTCTTATATTCAATGCGCACCCATTCCAACAGATGTGACGGAAAAGGCTCCCAAATTGATCTTCTAGTCGACACCATGCATATTCTGAGCAGTTCCACATTTATAGCTCCGCCATTCCAATGGCATGACTTAGAATGATTATGAATGCTGGGGGAAGAGAAATAAAAGTTAAGCTAATATTAATTTTTGATTTGTCCTACTGTAAGCAAACGAGAAAAGATGAGGTAACTAGGACAGATCATAATATTAAGCTAATATGATTCTTACTCAGTGTGACAGAAGCTATAAAAATTTAATGTGTGGACAATGAATCAATGTCAATGTTTATTTCTCAATGAAAGATGATCGATTTATTACTTCAGAACTTCGCTTACTTCCCTGTATTGCAAAATACATTCAAAAAATTGCTTTTTTAATTCAAACTTTTTATACTTTCAACATCCACATTTTAGCAACATCGAAATGAGTAGGCTTTAAGTGATTATTTATTCTGATGGTTATTTTGCTGGTTTACGACTGTTTTTTTACAAAGATCTGGTTTAAAGTATGAATATCAAAATATGTTTATTTTTGCTTTCCGAAGAACATTCATCTAAATAATTGATTAATTACAAGGTAAATAATAAAAAAACATTTACAGTAAATAGGAAATCTTTCTGATACCAAAACAAATTATTTGAATAATAAACTCGACAAAAAAGCATTTGAAAAATTAATTGAAGGAGAATCTATAAATATTTTACGTTATTGAATACTCCAGATCCAATAATATAGTTTTTCCCTGTTTATACGTCGTATCAACCTGAGTAAAAATGACATAAGCTTGTAATGACATCAAATATAAATTATTAATTTAAAAGTAACTCACCAACATTATAATAATGGCAAATTGTATACAATTTTTTGAAAAGTTTTTTGCCCTCTTTCTAAGCAACAATAGCTGGTTTGGTTTCGACCGGAGTTTAATCCCCTGCTTGGCGCAGTGTACAAAAATCACCAACCGGGTTTTCACCCAGACTAGCTTTAGTTGATACCAATAATAAAAACACAGGATAATAAATTTATCAGACTAGAAAAAAAATGGGTTTTGCCAACTTTGGCATGTTATCAGCGACTTGGTGAAGAAGGGGATTAAACTATGGTTCGTCCCTGGTTTGTTTGATTTTGACATATTTAAAAAAAAAAGAGTTGTGATTGGATGTTTTAAAAAATATTTTCGAGCTTGGTTTTTCAGTTTTATTAGTATCAATGTAAAACATCCTTAAAACTAGCAAGTTTTTATCTGCATTATGTAATGTTAATTCAAATGGAAGACTACTACTGGCATGGATTGGACTATCATAGAGACCGAAGTAAATAAAGTAAGCTTGAAGATTTCACTATATTGACAACAAAGACCGAGCATTTTCTTTTAATTCGGTGGAAGCCTAATTTCGAGTAAAGGAAATCATCATTGAAAAAATTAGATTCAGCCATTTGATATCTCAGATGAGGGCGAAGTACGTTGAAAATATTTGGAAGCTAATTATTGGAACGTTATTATTAGTAGCATCAAACACCATGAATAATCTGTGGCAAAAGAACGAATTTTAAATATTTTCAAAGAGAATAAAAACTAACGGAATATGAAAGATAATTTGGTACATGACGTCTAATGGCACGAGCCATAAGTTGACAAGTGTGTTTATTACTTTCTTAAATTTCCTAATTTGTTCGACTCTTTCTATATGTTTAGTTAGAATTTTTTTGCCTTTCGAGAATCTGGTAGCCGTTTCTACAATTTTACCAAAAAAAGAGTTCAGCATCTAGTAATAGTAAGAACTTAAAAATTATAAGTCAGGTTAGGTTTAGAAAAAAGCAACAACAAATCTTTCAATAGACATTTTTTTTGAAAAAGTATTCACGCCTTTATATCAAGGGAAAAAGCCAAGTTTTATCAAAATTATTCTTCTCGTATGTGAATTTTTAAACAAACTAGTCTTTATAGCTTACAAAATTCATAACATAAAATCTGAAAGAAAAAAAAAACATGCTCTTTCACTACACATTAATTTAAACTGTGCTTTATTCTAAGAATAACGACCTTTCAACAAAAAATTTATTATATGTAAATATATGATTGTTTTAAATCAAGATTTAGAATATCAACATCGAAATACACCTCAAAGTCTTAGACTTTGAAATTAACGATTTAATCAGAAAGTATTTTTCTTCATTTTAAATTTGGAGACCGAACCGTTGTCAACATGATAAATGCTATTTACCATGTTCCTCATGGAAATGTTATAAAATACCAGGGTTCAACAGGATAAAAATTATTGTTGATGCAGATGTTAAGAAAAACCACAAATTCCGTTTATATGTTAAGGACAAAAACACAAGACTGTGATACATTCAAATGCCCTGCGAACCATTTTAATTCAATAATGAAGGATTTTTAAGTAATATACAGCGAATTGAATGAACATTTCCTTATTATGGAGTCAAAATTATATCTTCAAATTTAGAACTAAGAAGAAAATTTCAATTTCAAATTAATTCAATTTCAATTTATCTTAGCCAAAGTTCATAGAGCTATAAAAGAAGTTGGTGTGACAAAGAATTTAAGCTTTTAGTTTTCATTTATAATAATCAGTTAATTGATGGAGTTACTAACATTTCGTTCTAAGTAATGGGACGACTAGTTTTTACTTTTTCATATACGAAGTATAGAGAAAGTATAGTAATCGCCCAAAAGTTCGAAGAGATTTTAATGAGTCTGTTTCTTTTAGACCTACATGAGTTTGAAAACATATTGTTATGAACCTGTAATTTTACTTTCCCTCACTAATAATGTTATCGTAAGGAAGACTGATTTACAGTCATCTATATTGAGCGGTGCCCGGGCATCGCATCGATCCTCCCAGAGCTTGACTACAAACTTGATGATCATTTGGCAACTTGGCAATTATTTTGGCGACTTAGCGATCATTTTGGCGACAAAATGGATAAGGAAATTTTAAGAATTTTCCCGATCCACCCATTAGGAACCAGGATACATCCTGAATACTGCTGATTGATCCAGGAGGTTTTAGACCCGCCTCACTCTGCTATATATGGCCGGCGGCAATCTGAAGATGCGGAAAATGTGTGTGTCATTCAAGAAGACCAGAATTGAGAGATCCTGAATAAGTAGTGTGATCGACCGAGTAGACCTGAATTGAGAGGTCTTGAATAGGAGTCATGAATGAAGGAGTTGCCTGGAGAATACTGAAGCAACGACGGAGTGTTGAATTGCAGTGTGTACCGTATTCTGTCAAAGCCTGTGTCGTAGCCAGTTGTGTCGTTGTCGGGAATGGAGTAGCCCTGAACTGAGAAGTAGTCGCGTTATGTGAAGTAGTAAGTCGGCAGCAAAAGCGGGAAGAGACAGAAGAAGTTTCAGCCGTTTGAAGAGACTTACGTGAGCGCAGACAGAATCCCTTAAAGATTCTCTCTCCTGCTGAATCCTGTCTGGCCGCTTAGTGTGCTGTGGATGTTGTCACTGTGGAATTATTGATTGTGGACTACTGTTGTTATTGTGGGCTACTACCTACTGTCCGATGTTTTCTTCTAGGCTGTATATAGTTGTCTTCTTTAAATAGTTGTCGTCTTGTACTGTAAATATTTATCCTCTTGTGCTGTAAACATTTGTCGTCTTTGTACTGTCCTGTCTTCATCCTGTAGATAAACGTCTTCATTGTGTCTTCTACTAAATGACTGATCATTGATCCTACACCATACACCCCACTATATAAGTAAACGAGCCCGCCTGATGGATAAAGATAGGAGGAAAACCCATAACAATGTTTCTCAGAAATGTCCGTCTGTGACAAGGATATCTCAAACCATTTTGAACTAGACTGATGAAATTTGGTATATGGTCTATATACTAAATTTGTATATTTCTATCAAATTTTTGAACAAATCTGTTCAGAAGAAGTCTGTCTGGTTTTTCTGAACATACGTCAACGTGATAATTACAAAACGAAGATAGCTAGTTGGATTATTATGTGGACACTTATCAAATTTTGAGCCAAATCTAAAAGCTTACCATTTGTTGATCTGCACTTTCAGAGAAAAGTAAACGCGGCTCAAAAATACAATGAAGTATACTAAACTTGAAATGTGATTTTGGGCCTACAAGTGTAATTCTGTATCAGTTTCTTTCGGTCGGTTGGCAGAAACGTATCTAAAACATAAATTCTATTTCCAGATATTTTTAACAGCATAGAAGTGATTAATCACCACAGAAACTCTCCCAGATTACTTGATAAATTCAGTAAAAAAAGTTATATTCAGGGCAGTGATTTTGTCACTGTTATACATTAATGCCATGGAAAGCGTTTCTCTGGGATAATACCTTTATTAGAGTGTGGTGACATTTTAATAAGCCAGTAACTACTACTAAACATTGGTGGCCATTTTTGTATAGTGGATAAGTTACTGGATTTCAAACCCGAACATCGCAGGTTCAATCCTTAGCGGAATTCAACCTACGTATTGGTACAATTCCGCCAACACACCTACGCCAAATTGATGACCTCGGATGTGATGAGTTTTCAACAGCTGTCTTGGCGCCATCTCTCCATCAGCAACGCAATGTCGTCAGACTCACTTGATGCAGCAACGCAAAGTCGTCAGACTCACTTGACACAGCAGCAACTCTCATACACTAGCCATAACGCTTGGCGTAATAAAATCGTTCGTCTCTCTACCGAGCTCACTGGTTGGGGAGTTTTGTGGTGACATCTTAATAAGCCAGTAACTACCACTAAACATCGGTGGCCATTTTTGTATAGTCGATAAGTTACTGGATTTCAAACCCGAGCATCGCAGGTTTGATCCTTGGCGGAATTCAACCTACCTATTGGCACAATTATGCCAATACGCCTAAGCCTAAATAGAATATGCAAAAAAAGTTTTGGGGCGAAAATTATTTTTGGTTATTTTGGCAACTTTGTGAAATGCATATGTTTTAATTATTTTTACGAGTCATTCACAGTTCCATATAAATAGATAAATAATGAAACATATAAAATAATGAATCAAGTATAGTTTAGTTAGGTTCCTGATATTTTATAGTTCTGAGATGTTGCGGGGTATTTCTTTCAAAAATTTATTTATCTCGCAATTAGGTTGAGAAACCTTTTTTAAATGACTTGCTCGCAGCCTTAAACGCCGGTATACTTGCGTAACAGAAAATCCACCACTTTAGAAGTAGGAGAAAAAAATAACATATTCAGATCTGGAACTCCAACAGCACTATTTATAGTCATTTCGACATTTATTTCATATCTAGTCCACATTTATTTATTTTTTAATAATTCTGAGCTTATCCGGGAATTGAAAAGGCCTTTATTACACGCTATGTAGTTACGCAGCGCTGCATCAAATCACTATTATATAAAGTTATTTAAAGTAATAAAGATTTTATCATAAATTCTAGATGAGCAAAAAGCAAATATCAACAATATTATCAAATTTATTTTAAGAAATTGAAAAAGTTGTGAATGAGAGGGTAAGGGGCGCTGTAAAAAACCTCTTTAGAATGTAAAAAATAATAATCTCGAACAAATCTAAGAGAAGTTAAAGTACGAATCATTTTTTATACTCTATCCTGTTCCCGGCTTTTGGTTAAAACAATTTCTAAATTTATCGATTCAAATTTACTTTCGTACAACTAAATGACAAAGTATAAATTTCATACAGACGAAATGCACTAAAATAAAGCAATTAAAAAAGTGGCTTCATTTTTAAAAATTATGAAATATAAATGTAGGAGAGGAATTTTTAATTTACATTATTTTACTTCTTCAAATCCGACATTTTTATTCTTTATTTGAAATTAAAAATGAGAAAAAAATACAGAAAAGAAAAGGATTTTTTTAAAAAAAAACTAATGCATTGGAAGTTTATTAGAGATCAGAACAGTTAAATACGATTCTGTTCAAACGGGCCCTATTCCACCTAATGCCAGTCCTGTACAGAATTGCTAAATTCATTTATAAAATTTCCATCTGACATGTTTGTCCAACAAGATTAAGATGCTATCGATTTTTTTTATTTTAAGTTGAAATATTTTTTCTTTATTTCTAAATAATTCAATTCGGAAATATGAGCAATGACTGTACCGATTAGAAATCGAGTATACTCTGTTCAGTACCTACAATAGCATTTCTTCTACCCTGAGCAATAGTTTTCAATAGAAATTGAAAATATGGAATTTCTTCTAATGCTCGAACTTTGTAATTAACATTCATTTAGTTTGAAAACTCATCGAGATTCGGAATCGCTATTTGACAAAAAATATTATTATAGTTGTTTCTCACAAGATGGCGCTTTTAATATCACATTCAGAGAGCACGAGAACCTTATAGTTTTGAATTTTGCTTGTTAACATATTTATTATTATTGAAATTATCAGATAAATCGTTTTTATAGCTGCAAGCAATATGAAATAACATCTTATATCATGTGGGACTCAGAATTAATTCCAAAACCGAAAGTAGTCAAGAGTTTCTTTCAGTCGTGGTGGCAACGGTGTCAAGTCACCGCACCCTGCGATACCGAACGGATCTCGAAGCAGCTCATTTAGGAGTGGGCGCAGGTAATATTTAGTTTTCTGTGTATTATTTTTTATTTTATGCTTAATTAATGTTTTTGTTTGTAAAATTTATTAAAACGTTAAGTGTAAAATCTATGCGATTCTGTTTTCAATCTTCTTATATCTAATATTTAGGGTAGGTTATATCCAAATCTGATGCTAAGACTAGCGGTCTATGTTTGTTGTTTTTTTTCTCCTTCATGCGGCGTGCTCATAAATATTTATTGCACGATTGAACTTTTATAAGTGTTTGATCCTGAAACGGATATTTCATACGTGAACGGCAGTTGAAATTGTCATTGTTATATCCGATTGCATGTTTATTTCTAACATCGGTAATTTTCAGATGTTAATGATCATCGATTTATATCTATTTGGATGAAAATTGTTGAACTAGTAAGTCCTATTATAAGTGATGAATTTTGCTATGATTGCTGTAATTATTTTTTAAAATTTTCACTTTCATTGTAAAATTGTCTTCGTCGGTTTTTTCGGAGAGATATTTTTATTTTCAAGCGTGGGTGGAGTCGCGACGTGCAGAGCATGCATCTTTCGATAATTTCCCATAGAGCACCGCTGCATCTGTTGGTTAAAAATTATATATTTAAATGATTAGAGAATGAATTTGAACTAATTTGGCAATATTAATTTACAAAGGTTATTTGGGTTTAAATTATGACCTTGTTTGTTATTTTTATTATTATTATAAAACTGCTACATATTAGTTCATTTTCATTCCTATATTTCTCTGATAGATTTTCCGTAGTTTAGTTAATGCTGAACATTTTACTTCAAAGAGTGCGAAAATAATGAGTTGATGAATAACAATTATTTTCATATGTTTTATATTTCTGTCAACTTTGTACCTACGGACTAACCATATATAAGCTAAAAGTATCTTATATGACCATTGTATAAACTCTTGATTTTCTTATATTTTGTTTTCAGTAGATGTAGGATTGAAACATTTTGCATTATTTAGTTAATTAGAATATAAATCTTGAGAAAATATTGATAAATGTGACATAATTTGTTTTAATCATGTGTTCAATTTATTTTTAATATGTTCTTTTATTTAATTTAGTGTACATCTTTTACGCACCATGGCATTTTATTTTCTATGTAATAAATTTAATTTTTTTTTAATGTCTTCAAAAATTAAAGACTTTTTTTTAAAAAAATAGTACTAATATATGAAATGAATTTTGATTTCATGTAAAATAAAAATTATTGCAAAATTTATTTGTCATACATTTTTACTTTTTAATAGTATTTAAAGATTTAAAATGATATATATACTATGAAAATGCTAGATGGTGCATATTATCGTATTATTTATCAATTTGAACATCATATAGTTAAGAATTGTGTATAATGATCATTACAGAGTAGTTAAAGTAGTTCTGTCTTTCAAATATATCATTTCTTGTACACAATTTATTATATTTAATTTCATCCAAATTTGTGATGGAGAATCTGCTTTCTATTTTGAAATAATCAGTCATCTTTAGCAAATTTCATTTAACTTGAAATTTCTAAGAAAATGGTTGGTCTTTTTTAAAAATAATCATTTGGCATATTTCCTTATATTTACTCTATGTTGTTTTAAATCCTGATAGTGTTTCTAAAGTCAGTTGATGGATGAATTGTATTGAATGTTTTGAGCAAAATTTTGATATTTTTTAGTATACTGGGAAATTTTCAGGTCTTTGCTATCAATTTTGATTAATAATTATTCATAAGTAATAAATTTTTCAAAATATGTATTAATTATAAAAATAAAGTGAAAATTCAGTTTTTTTTTGTGGGATTTATTTTAATATTTTTGTCATTTTCTTAACTGTTCTGTCATAAAATTATCGGATGAATAATAAACAAATCGGATGTAGAATAAACAAAAGTTCAAGTAAAAGGAGCTTTTTATTTCATTTGCACGTGTTCATCGATCTTATTCTTTTAGATTTTAAGCATACAATTAATTTTGGAGATCCATAAGTATAATTATTTGATTGTAAATAGTATACATTAAAATATGATTTTACTGAATAACAAGATTTCAATATTAAAATATTTTGGATAACAAAATTTCACAAAAGAATATTATATGGAAATTAATAGAATAAGCATAATATATTTTTATATATATTATCTTATATATCATTTTTTAAAGAAATTTATTTAATTCTTAACTAAATTTGGTTATTTTAATTGAAGTAGAACCTTTAGTTGATTTGCTTATATTTTGAAATTGATTTAAGTTAAATCAATAAAGATTGCCTATTAATCTTTTATCCAAATATTATCTCATTTGCAGTCATAAATATATTGATTTTTATTACAAAATTTAGTTTAAAACTGAAACAAGCACTTTGTAGGAAAGGGATGAGTTAATTTCTATCCTTTTTCTAAATAAAGGAGCAAGAAGAAAAAAACCATTGGTTTCGTTCCTTTTTTCTCAAGCTTTTATATGGCCAAACTTTAATATATATATTTTTTCTTATATTTCAGTTTTTGATATTCATGATAAAGCATTTAAAATATATTTCGTTCTTATTTTTATCTTGAAAGATTATAGCCCTTCAGATTGTTGCCTTTGAAAAAGAACATTTGTATCGGCTATAAAAATGTTGAAATGCAAATGGCTGATAAACATTGATAGGAGTTATCCATATTTATACATTAAAAAAAGGAAAAATACCTGTAGGTTTGAGTGCAGCTTGAATGTTATGGCTTTTAGTGTTTTACAATACAGTATTGAAATGGAAACTTAATCCTTATTTTTAGAAAATTTATGAAAATAGTTGTTGGGAACTAAACTTTTACTAACTTTATGATTTCAAAATATATTCAGACAATCTGATAGACTGCCCATACTTAATGAGGGTTGAAAGGAATAAAATATCAATGACATATTTTTGATTTCGTTTAAATTTTTATATTATTGGCCCGAGTTAAATTGATTAATAATTTTTCAACTTTTAATTTGAAAAAAATTGAAAATGAATTTTGGTGACTTTCATTTTTCTCTGCAAGTTGCTGAATGATTTTTAATATAACATAGAAATGGAATTCGATTTTTATTACCATATATTTTTAACATAAATACTTCAGTATCATCAATGCCAATTGTATATTTTACATAAAATTTTCAATATATTTCCATTTACTTTGAATTAAATGCTGTTATCAAATCAGTAATTTTTTGAACTTTGATATAATAAATTACTGTAATAGTCTAACTTACAACTTTTTTTGTAAGTAATCAATGGATTTCAATTACATATCAAAACTGTGACCATTATTTATTTCAAACTGTAAATATTAAAATTTATTGCAAAAATATTTTCTAAATTCTATTGTGGGCCTTGTGCTTATTAATTGTGAATTCTGTGATATTTTTGTAAGTGTTGTTCTTGTTTCCTTAACAGCATAATATATTTTTGCAAAGTTTGAGAATTAATTTGACATTTTGGTATTTGTATAGAGTATGCTCTTGTTGTATTATAAAAATTTTGAAATACGGTCAGCTGTAATTGTTTAGCAGTTTAAAAGTTAACTAGATTTTAAATGTTTTTTCATGTAATATTTTGTCAATTATATTAAAAACATATTTAAATATTTTATATTGCTTAAAAATCCATCGTTACTTTTATTAAACATTTAAAGGATTTACCCCTTTTCAAATAGAAAAATTTATAAACATAAATTTATAATCGTGAATTCTTATTAATTTGTAGTCCTATGAGTTTTATTAAAGCAAATGGTTTTGACTCACTCGTATTTTCGTTATGTTTTACATTTGCTCAAAAAAAAAAAAAAAAAAATGCAAGCCTGTGGGGTTTTTTTTTTCCCCTCTCTCTCTCACAATCATCTATGTTATGAATATACAAGATGTCTATCGATTGCCTTTATGAAAAGAAAGTATGAAATTCCTTTTTAAGAATCCCGAAATATTTCTAGTTAGAGAAAATTCAGGATTGGAAGGGGGGGGGGACCTGATTTTATGAGGGTGAAAAAAAAAGTTTCTTAGATATATAAACATGCTTCGAAAAATATAGTACTGAAATTGTAAATTTTATTTTTCTCTTCTGTGTATCGGATGGAATTGTATAAAATAAAAATCAAAATAAATTATCAAATATAAAGAAATGCTTTAAAAAATGGATTGCTTGACTGCGGAGAATGTTACTAAAAAGTTAAGTAAAGAGAAGTTGGCATATTTGTATTTATTATAAACCTTTTGTTTCTTCTTGACATGGTGTGCCCTTCCTGCTTTTCCTTCTCTTACTAAATGTTTTTCTCGTGTGAGTTAGCGGTCAAACGCCAAATTGTTAAAGTCAAGTAATTGAAAGCTTCCTGCAAACGATTTTTTATTTTTAGAATTAAAACTGCGCTAAAATAATTTTATTATTATTGAAGGACTAATTTTTATTTGGATCCTTGCCAAGTCAAAACTATAAAGATATGCTAGGCCCCTAATCCAGTGAAAAAAGAACATTTCTTTTCGTTTTATAGATAGATATCGAGAACATTATGACTCATAAAAGAAAACTATTGGTTAAAAAAAGTTTCGACCATTCTTATATTTAATTAGGAAAAAAATTGACAAACAGTGGTTACAGAATATCGATATTTGGTATGAATCCAGCTTGCATTCTTCAACGATTTTTTTTATGGTTAACCCCTGGCATGCAGTTAATATACAAGCATTTAAAAAAATATCTATTTCGATCGTGGTTTTTCTGATAGATTGAAATCAAAACTTGGATTAGAATTAGAATTGTAATCATAATATTGCAGAACGAATTTTACTTATTTTAGTCATTGCGTTTCCATGCATGCAAAAGTACAAACCCGTAGGATGTGATGCCATGGCATATTTGATAAGAATTTGTTTTTGTTGCTGAACCTGTGTCTTAAATTTTGTCTGCTTCTCTGCTTTTTAGTTAATGTTTTAATTTGAACTAGAGTAAGTCAGACTTTCTTGACTAGATATTCAAAATTCGATAGAAATCTACAAATTTGTTCTTTAGTTTATATATATATATAATAAATACCAAATTTCATTCTTCTAGCTCTTAGCGTTTTTTAAATTATTGTGTTCACACACAGACATAATGTCAAAAATGAGTTATTCGAATCCAAGATGGTCTAAAACACAAATCTTAAGTTCGATCATTATTATTCTTATTACATATATCGTATACGTGAAAGTAAAAAGTAAAGGGACAGGAGATTTGAAACATCCCATTTGTGATTTCGTTTTAAGGAAAACTTTAAATTTTGGAAAGTAAGTGAAAAAGGTTTAAAAATTGTAAGAATATAGTTATAAATTCGTAATATTGTTAAAAGAGTTGTCCTGCAGTAAAACAATTTTGCTTTATTGTATAATTTAATTGCAGCTTCAGAAATTTATTTTCTTATCAACAGAAATATAGGCCAGCAATTTCCAACTTACTTGGTATCTCCGAAAATCGGTGTTGCAGCTAGTCAGATTCTAGAATGTTATTGGCTTATCATTTTTTTTAATGACCAGTGAAAACTGTGATAAACACAAAATGTATGAATGTTTATATATATCTATTTTTGAATTGCAGATGTTTCTATTTACATAAAGATTGCGTGATTTGTTTCTCATCCTAAGTAAGAAAAAATGTAGAATCATGGAAAAATCTTTTATTTTAAAATCTCTTATCCTTTTCTGAGTTTTCTCCACAAAGGAATGATATGTCCATTTTTTGATTTCTCTGTGAGCCACGGTTTTACCTGTTGCTATCCCGAGGTTGATTTCAATTTTATTTTTGAATTGTACTATTTTTATTAAATTCGAAACTGATTTCTTGTTTAATGAAAAAGTAATGATCTGCTTCTGTTATCTCATACCTATAATGAAAGGTGAAGTTAAGACAACTCCTTGGATGAATTTAATTCGAATTTGATACAGATCTATATTTTAGATGTTAAACTTTTACACTGAATTTTATCTGTCTTTGTACATTTTTTTAGTAACGTATTCACTTGCACAACCGAACTTTCCCTTCCATTCCGCCTATTCAAAATTTGCAAATCTAGTTCAAAGACAATGTACCGAATTTCATCCATCTAGTTCAAAGCGTTTTTGAGCTGTCGTATTCACAAACATACTGACATAATTTCCAAAAATGTGTTTTCTGGATTTAATCCTCGTTCCCATGGCACATTGCCTTTACGGATATCGTCGTAAATACGCCATCTGGCCCATTATAGGATCACTCTCGTATGTGAATGTCTGTTGAGAACTTCCCTCAAACTCTCGGATAAGTGGACAGACATCTAAGAAACGTAAATAACCTCAAATGAAGGGAAAGAGGATAAAAAGTGTGTTGGACGCAAGGCGCACACGGGCATGGAAAAAGGCTCTGTTTCAGACCTCCTCGAGTTTGAACAATTCTTGTTGATTTGCTGGAGTTTAAGCGTGTACTTGAATTCTTTTAACTTCACACCTCTGGACATTTCAATAGATGAGTTAATAGCATAGTTATGAAATTATATGACTATTGACTGTGCATAAAAAAGTTTAAGTGTTCATAATAATTATAAAATTTACTTATGAGACTGGAAGGCGAGTTCACGCAAAAGTTTTATCTGCAAAATTCGTTTGATTATCAAGTTGTTATTTTGAAATTGTTTGGAATAAAGAAAAAAATGACGAGGTCTTCTTCAGTTCTCCAAGTTCTCTTCTTTAATATAATTGAACATTAATTTCCTGTATTTTTATGTTGATACCTTCCGCTTACATGTTTTTATTTGGCGTGATTTTATGATATGGCTTATTTCCTTACCGTTAGCTTGGCGCAGCATGGCCAAACATGGGCTTTTGCGCCAGAAAAAAATCAATACGACCAACCAATCGAGTGTTTGGAGTTATTCTTTAATTCTTAAAGTTCTTTACTAGTGATATTGTCACTTTTGCCAAATTTTTTAAAGAACTGATTGGAAAATTTCGTATGAAAGCCCTTTAACTGTTGAAAGATCAAGGTCTTTTGGAATATTAATGTTCTGCACAAATCATGACACGAACTGTCACATTTAATCATCTTCTAGTGCTAGTAGTGTGAGTTTTTGGTGCAGTCGCCCGTATGGGTGATGTATAAAAGATTAGTGGCCACAGCATTGTTTTATAGACGAGGAAATTTTCCCTTGAGAATTTAGGTTTGAACTTAAGAATTGGATGAAGTTTTTTCTTGGCTCCTTTGTGGTTTTTAATTTTTTTTTTATATGCTTTTTAAAAGTAAGTCAACGAAAGAGTTTTTCAAGCGTTATTCCAAGATCGATGATATTGGTATTCAATATAATATCTTACCAAAAACTTAAGATTGGGTTGAAAGGTGCTTTTAACAAGAGAAGAATATTGCATGACATTTATTAATATTTAAATCTTTCTCTGGATAAGCCAATCTTCTATTAATTTTAGGTGCTCAGATAACTTTTAACTTAAAATCTGCGGTTCACAGTATAGTTGTATCGCCCTCTAAATGATTTAATTTAAGAATCTTAGAATGTCATTGATGTAAATACTGGAGAAAGTAGGACCAATTTTCGATCCCTGAACGAACAATTCTTGCATATAGTATAATACTTTGTATACAAGAAAGTAATAGGGCGTTCGCAAATGTGCATTTATTATAGAGTAATTCATTCTACATTCGTAGTACTTTTCCCAAATAAATATCCAATAAAAATAATTGCTGGTTCTACTTTTGCTTATTAATTAATTCTGCTTGTCTTGGCTATGAGAAGATTGTATATTCTATTTATATTCTTTTGGTTTGGTTATCTTTCATAGATATGGAATAAAAGTTCTTTTCTTGTATGAAACACTTAAATTTTTACAACTAGTATTGTATTTACAATGTCAGAACGAACATTTATTTCGAACAAAATATACACTTATTTCCTTCCGAAATTTGCGTTCTAAAATGGATGCCGTTTGTGTTTCTTATTCATCATTCCCTCTAAAAATCATAACGATTATCGGAATCGTATTTACCCCTCTTTCTACCGATAATTATCTAGAAGTGGTAATTTTTTTTTCTTGAGGAGGGGGGAGAGGTTCTCTGCGTTCGCTTTTTCTGTAAAAAGTAACCTAAACTTAATGATTTAGTAAGGAATGAGTTAGATCCTTGGAACTAAATGATTAAATAACATTGTGAATACAGGAAGTCGGAAATAACCAAGAAAAATATATTGGAAATGACGGAAAAATATAAAAGTTGATAATACTCCATTTTTTCTGTGAATGTAACAAGAAAGGCTCATAAAATCAAATCACGATGAAGCCCCCATGATCATCAAGAATTAATCGCTTTTTCTTCTTGTTATTTGTATTTCTATTCTATTATACAAGTCTGATAGGTATATGGAGGGGGAAATAATAAAACTGGTTTATTAAGCGCCGCACCCGAAAGTAACTTGCAACACAAATTCCAGTGCGTAGAAACGACATGAAATAATGTTATTGTAAGGGGATGGAGGCTCATTTAGGTGATAAGTGGCAACTTTATAACTTATCCTCCACATCTACTATGCGGAATTATCACCTCATTATGAGTGTGGGGAAAATTTTTGTGGACTATGATGCTTGAAGAAAATGGAGGAATGTTGGAAGACAGGCTCTTTTCCTCTTGAACCCTGTTTCGACAGCTTTAAAAGCCATAAATTTTCTACTTATGATGTTTTCACACTACCATGTCCTCCAGTGTGAAATAAAGAATATTTGAATACATATGTTTTTCATTGCATTTGTTTAAAGTTTATTTTAAGTCATTTTTATCTTTGAAAAAATATTTTTGCCCCTCCTTTAAAGATTGTCCTATGAAGATAGCTTGGCCTGCTAAATAGAATTTTAATAGGTTTTTTTTATTTGACGAACTTTTATTTAATAAAATTTACCACCTACGGAAACTAGACTAGGTTCTAAATAATAGATTTTATTGTCAGTTTAATTCAGTTATTATCAGTTCTGAAAGTAGCAACACTTCCTTTTTAATTTCGTTAATGAAATTAAAGCTCTTAAAAATTTGAATCTACTGTTCTTATTTCTTATTAAGTTCGTTATTTTGAACGAGTTAAACAAAAATTAGATTGCCGACGAACAACTTTCCTTTCTTTTTTTTTAATTCTTTTTTTTTTTTTTTTTTTTTTTTTTTTTCTTCTTCTCCCTTAGCCGTGACTCAATACGTGGTGATTCAATTAGTTACACTTCCTTGAAGTTGAATTTTGGCACTGGTGTGTGAGACACATTTTGTTGCTGTTTTGTGCGGGACCTGTGTCTACAGTCGTATTAAATTTTGTTCTCGCTCTCATTTCCTTTACCTGCTGAAACTTGAAATTAATATGAAGAATCTTTTCTATTTGTCTTTTTGTATCAAACAGGAAAACCTCGTTCTGCATTTATGATGTGATCTCATTTTTGCACCGTCGTATTTGGTTTCTTTTCTTTGCATTATTTATTTTCTCAGTATATTCACCGGAAGTTTGTGAATTCAGTTGAAAAAATAAAAAGTTCAAAGTCCTTGATAAAACTGTGTCAAATTCGAGTCTGTTGTATCAGCTGAACGTTTTGTGACAGATGCTAGAAGAGAGAGTAGAAAACCCAGTTATATTGGCGAAAACAAGTATCAATTTCTTTAATACTTAGCCAGTTATTTTTTTTATTTCTAAACATGGTTAATTAGATTTGGTAGTTGAAGACCAGAAGAAAAGAAGACTTTTAAAGGGGGAGACCCATGAAAGATTTAACATAATCCATTAGGAAGATTAGTGTTGTAAAATTTAATAAATAAGTTAATAATTTTATGAAAAATCTTTGTGCGGCATTTATTTGGCAATGGTAGATGTCTAATTACCTGTTTCTGATCCAATGTCCATTTTCGGCAACCAAATATTCGCCAACCTTGTTATTAGTATTAGTCTGATCACTTGTGCTAGCTTTGTTAATAGTGACTACAAGTATTTGAAATAGGTTCAGTTATTCAGGTAAAATTTTACAACAAACTACTCGGACAAATTTTATTTTGTGATATTTCTCGAAATCTGTGTTTGATAAGGGCTGATGCCTACTGATGATGTATCCCGAGTTACGAGGTTTTTCATGAAACAAAACTTTCCGAAATCTGTTCTGTAATAGCTGGAAATTGGAGGTTTTCACCCACCCCCGCCTTTTGTTTGTTTCTTTGTGAGATAATGTACGATGAATTAAAGTTTTTAAAGTCTTCTGTCGAAAGTAAGGGGTGATGGAGGGTAGATGTGCATTGATGACATATCAAAAAACCATAAACTTTCATATAAAATAAAAATATAAGTAATTGGACCAGTGATTAGGAGTAAAGAACTGATTCCGATTTCTGAATGCGCGGTTAACTTGAAATAAATAATGAATTTGATTAACGACAAAATTGTTTTAAAAAACCAATTATATGGATTACAACAGAATTCGCGAATGCAAAGGATCTTAGCCTGTAGTCTTTGTTTTTGCTTTAAGATAAGTGGTATTACAGTCTGCACGTTTATTTATTTGTATCTTAGGTTTTGTCATAATATTTTTTATTAGTTGAACAGTTATACTTCAATTTTTAGTGCAATTATAATTTTGTAAAAGAAAACCAATCTTAAATTATCAAGATTACTAGAAATAAAAAGGAATTAAAGTAGATGACTTTTAAAGTGATAAGCAAAGATGTCTTTACTTCGACTTCAGCCGTATGATCAAGATTGAAGAGTTATTCGATTTTTTTATTAAATGATTAGTTTAAAAATTCATGAAAGGTTGGCATGATATCTGACATTTTCTCATTTTTTTTATCAATTATTTTTTTCAAAAAAAAAAA
>JAPMOQ010022274.1:854777-877355 GCA_026543055.1 Argiope trifasciata
CAATGGTTGTTCCTGGAATTTTCAAAATTGCAATGGCATCAAATTGGTTATTTATTTATTTATTATTATTATGGGAACAATGACATCTCGTTACGAGTTATCAAGAAATAATGTGGCCGTGATAGCCTCACCTTCTCGAAAGTCATAAAAATAGAGTTGTCGATTCATGATTGAAATGCACTAAAAATCTATTCTTTTCTTTCTTTCTTTAAGATTTTCTTAATATTTTTAAGATTTACAAAATTTAATTTATGAGTACTGTTTCAAATTCTCTTGTCGTCTAACATTTACTCAAGTTTACGAAATGGTCCCAGAATAAACTTTTTCTCAATTATAACTGAATTAAAATAAAGGATACTAATTTAAAATTTACTTTGATCCAGACGATATCGAAAGTTGTGAAAATATTATTTCAGAATCTTCATGCCATAAATTATTTTTTGTGATCAGAATAATATTAATGTCTTCTAAGAATTTTACAGTTGTCAGAACAGAATAGAGAATTTCCAAGAATCACAGAGGCGTCAAAATAGAGAATTTACAAATACCACACCAGGTGTCAAAATAGAGAATTCTTAAATATGAAATGAAGCTTCAAAATAGAGAATTCCCAAAAACCACATTAAGTGTGAAGTTTTATCTATCTTTTTTTTTCTGGAACTGAACCAATTACCCGTTACTATTTTTCCATTTGAGAATAAATAACTTTCCATCTGAACTCATTTAATACAATCATTAGTGCAATAAAAAATGATTTGTTCAATAAATAGCATAAATAATCAATTTAAATTAGGTTTGTGAAATCTGTACTTATATGATTAAAATATTAAATTTGAATCGATTGTGCGAAGTAATAAATTAAATAAAATTATACTTATTTGTGTTTTTCTTTTCAAAGTCAAAATTTTGATTTTGATAGTTTATTTGTTAAAACCTGGAAAAATCTAATTTAATCAGTGTGCGAAATAAGTTGTGTTTTAAAATATTATTTTCGACATACTTCTTTCATATAATTGTGAAATACTTGATTATGTCATTAAATGCTAGGCTGATGTCAGATTTTTCATTTGATAACAGATATTTAATTCCGCAATTAAAAGGAATTACATTAAAAAAATATGTGCTATATCGCCAGAATTAAATTATTTATTTTATTTTCTATTTCATAAAAATGTTTAAAATTTTCTTTTTTGATGTAAATACAAGTTCTTAATTGGATACATTTATTACAACTTACTTGCGGCAAACGATAATATTCTTACTTTTTAATTAATTTTCCTCTGTCACGTGACTAGTTAAAAACATTAATCAGAAAAAAGATTTTTTTTATAAGAGTCGTTTTATTTTAAAATTAAATTTTCGAATTTCTTTTTTATAAATATATTTCAGTTAATAGGTATGTAAAATTATAGGTGAAAATATAAGGTTCAAATACATATTTTTTTTATCTCACTTTGTCAATTTTAGAATGTTCTTTTTATTCTTTTACTTAACTTCCATTGCTTTCGATTTTATATGAAATAAGTATGTAACTTGAAGTGAGACAATCAAGAAAAACAATAAAGGATTCTAAAATTTTTACAGATAAGACTAATAAGACTAAACATTTTAAATGTCATTCTGTAAACAATTATAGTTGTAGTTTTCGAGGTTTTGGTCAGTGATGGGTATTTTCTCTCACTTGAAATTCATAACAATTGTAAAAAATTTTGTAAGTGAATGTGTAGTTTAGTATTAAATAATTCAAAATTTTAAACTGTGTGAAATTTTTCGTCTTTGGAAGACTGAAGAATCTGACCCATAAGAAAAATTACAGATTCATAACGAACTTATTTCCGCGTGTTATTTATTTTATGCTTCATTTGTTTGAAGCCATCAAGAGATTAAGAAAATTGCGTGCTATTCAAAGTCAGCAGTAAGTATGAATCCCAAATGCAACCATAATGGGAAAAAAGTAAGGTCTTGCATATCAATTCTGAAATTGAACCTATCTTGGAACATAGCAAGGATATTGCGGCCGATTTTTTTTTTTTTTTTAACAAAATTGCATAGGATTTGTAATGAACTTTTTCGCGAATGCATGATTTCTGCGCTTATGCCCCTATGATTTCATGTTTCCCAGAAAAGCCTCGTGTAATTTTGGAACGTTAATTCATTTTTCACCAGTTATGAGAGATATGCCATTTCTTACTTCAATTGTTAATGATTGATCTTTTTTTAAAAAAAACTCTAAGTTATTTTTCTGTTAGAAACACGTTACATTATGCGTGTCGAGATCATTTATCTGATATCCAGATAATTATCAAGTATCCATCAACTTTCTTTGGAACTAAAAAATTTTTTCCTTTTGATATCATGATACGGATCCTTCTCTTTCATTTATTTAAAACCTTTTCTTTTTTTCTGAAGATTCACACGAGAAAAACCTTCTCTTTCCAACCGAATCTATCTTTACAAGGGACTTTCTCAAACAAAACAAGTCTCATTTGTACATTTATGAAGTAAAATAAAGGGTACTTTTAAATAAATTTAATTCTGATGTGATAATGCATAGTTCTGATTGAATCAATGATATATCAGTAACTTGACTTTCTTGTCCTAGAAACAACATATCCTACAAAACATCTAAAAAGAAAAAAAAAAATAAATACTTAATTAACCAAGGATTGATAACATAATTAGTACAAATTTCATTTATTAAAATATTCCAAAATTCTTATAATTTTGAGTTTTAAAAAGCTATTATAAATTGAGCATATCTTTTATTCAATCATTCTGCTATAAAATGTATCGAATTGAAAGTAATGGAACTTTATTAAAATTTCTGGAAGAAAAAAAAGTATTAATAATTCTCATTTAAAAATGCTCTGTTAATATAGATTTTTTTAGCCTTATGTTAAAAAAATTTAAGCTCACTGCAATAATATCTTTTTCAAGTATTACTATGCCTTTTTATATTATTTTCTGAAATTAACTAAAAAAATCATTCGGGATTGTTTCACATTTTTTCGTAGCCTTATGTTTTTAAAAATTTAATCTTGCTGCAATAATATCTTTTTCAAGTATTACTATGCCTTTTTATATTATTTTCTGAAGTTAACTAAAAAATTATTCGGGGTTGTTTCAAAATTAAATTTAAGTAAGCTGGTCAAAAAAGTTAGCTGTTGAAAAGTTAGGTTTACTAGTTAACGTCTGGTGACTGTTCATTGCGATCTGCCATTGCCAGCAGAAAAGAAAGGATTATTTTGCTTTTTGAGAGAGTCGACATCTGCTGACGTTTTCGGATGTGGTGCAAAATTCTAAGAAAAGAATAGGTATGTATAACCGAGTTGGAGAAAAAGAAAGCCATCTCCGTTGACTGCCTGCTGAAAACCGTAACTATCACAACTTTGTATCTTTTCACAGACGACGAGAGGACAACGCTCTTTGTGGCGTGGCATTGAACGTTGTTATATTGATTTAGTCTACCTGGCGTCTGGCTTGCGATCGATATAAGTGGATGCCAGTTAGAATGTCACTCCGAATTCTCCGGATGGTTGTGGGTGGGTGTGACCATTGTTATTGATTAAAACAGCTGGCACCAGAATAAATGCATCGAATACTTCCTGTTCATATGATTTGATGTCTTCGAAGTTTTATTTATTATTCTTTTTATCATCATTCTTGTAAAGTTTGATCTAAGTTGAAATTTAAAATGAACATCTCTTCGCCGTTATATTGGGGCGTTGTTTTGGTTTATGCTATTGGCTATCGATACGAAATTGCGTGACTTAGACTTTCGTGTTTTAGTATCATTAAGGGATTGTACTTCCTTTCAATTTTGCATTGGTACGTCACAAATGCAGTTGTATGAAAGTACTTTTCGTGTTATTAGGGTAGTGGGTTCTAGGAATGTGGGAACAATAATAGAGTTCAAGAGTTTAGTTTCATTTTCTGTCGACGGAAATATTTTTTTCTAGATTATATATATATACATATATTGTGTTGATGGATTTCTTTAGATTGCTTTGACAGTACTCTTCATATTTAATTTATCAGCAAACTTAACTGTGATAGTTTGGTGACTGAGCTAGGACTTCAAGATCTAGTGATTGCAGAATTCGAAGGTCTTTTTTTATTGAAAAAACGAACGTGCATATAACCTGGCGTAAGTCTTTGAACGAACTTCTTTTATGGTCTGGCATGCAAGTTAAAAGATTGGATCATCAACTGAAATGTCGGCATTGCATAATTTAACCTTATATAATCTTCATTTAGTTTTGTAATGGGTTGTTTTAAAAAAATTAAGTCAGCCTTATCCGCTAATTCTCTGTTGTTCTTCTGTATTTAAGAAAAAGGGGTTGTAGAATTTTAGATATTTTGGCAATGAAGTTTTTCTTTTCTTTTTTATAATCATTTGTTGCATTTTGTTTATCTATTTAACGGAGTTCTATACTTGAGGAAATATTGTATGTTGATTTTATAATGCACAGTTAAATAATTGAATGGATTTCAAGACTAAAATATTTCGATAACATTTTAATTCCAAAATTTCTCCACCTAGTTGTTCATCATTTAAAGATATTTGGTATCTGATTTCGACAACTTTTTTAGTTTACAAAGTCTCAATTTAATCTCTTTGAAGATTTCTCCTCTCTTGATGTATTTCGTAACTGGATAGAGTTCATAATATTTCAGAAACAAATTGCCATCCTTTCAGGCTAATAAATTCTAGTTAAACCTTCTAGAATTAATTTAGTAATGATATTGACCTTACTTTTTATTGTAACCGGTTTTACTTCAGACATAACAGCATTGCGATGAGATGTAAGAGCGCACGTTTTCGACATCATAGTTGGTTTGTGTGGGAGCTGTAAAAGGTGCAGATATTACACTTTTAAATCTCAAAAATCCTTTTTTCTATTTCTTTATTTTTTAGTTTTGACCGTAAGCCACCTTTCAAGTTCAAGGTTCTGCTTCTTGAAAAACTTGTTAGATCTTAGGTAAGAAGTATTTTAGTCATCAATATACTCGTACCGAAAACAAGAATGTGAACATAGCTTGGTTTTGAAAAGTGAAATAGATATAGTTTTCTTTTTTTTCGGTGCACTGCTATTGAGATTTATGTAAAGATTTGGTATAATAATAGCACTTCATAGAGTCATCTCTAAAAATGTTTTTTACGATTGGAATAACTTGTTTCGTCAACAGTTGCGTGCAGTTTTTAGCTTTGTGGAAAAGTACTATTAAGTATTATGTTGCTCTAAATGGGTTATTTTAGCCATTTGGAGTTCATCGAGGAGGAAACAGAGGGTAAAAGTTGAAAGCAGCATGTTCATATATATTTTGTGGGAAAGCAGATGGAATTATTAATATTGCACCTTTATGTTTGGGAACCATTTCTAAAATTAATTATTGCGCTAGCTGCCCTTTTAGCGGTTATATTTCTCTCTTTTTGGCGAATTTCATCTAATTTTTTATCCTTGAGGATATTGTTAATTTTATTATGCAATATATTTCAGAAATAAAAGGAACGTAGGCAATCATTGCTTACATACTTAAGGTCCATAAGCTTTCGCATAAAATATTGGGCAAGATCGGTACAGTTATTGTGGCTGAGGAATTGTCGTTGTTTTCTCCTATAAAGAATACAATAAAATAGTGTGTGTTGAGATCTCTCGAAAATAGAGGATTGGCGACCATTGATGAGAATCTTGGGTTTTTTTTATAAAATTTTCATGTTCAAACATTGTACTCGGTGCAGTGGTTGGAAACATGATATTGCTCTTCATTTTCAAGTTATTTTGACTATGTAAATTATTAGTAGTCTGTTGTGCAATGCAACGGTATCATTTTGGCTCTTTGTAGCAAATTACACACACATATTGGCATAATATAAAATAAGTGAATCCTGTATTCGTAAAATAATTTCCGATTGAATTATTACGTTCAGACGTTCAATCAGATTTCTCTTTTCTATTTGGATATTTAATTTCTCAAGCTTAAAAATTTACAAACAAAAAAAGTATAAATGACTATCTATGCTATTCAAAATTAGTATGTATTTGTTCTATAAAAATAAAATGATTTTTGCTGAAACATTTTTTTCTGACAGTGGTTTATTTTATGAGTAAACGGATATGAACGAGGAAAGGAATCCGGTAGTAAAGTGAATGACCCTTTACAATATCGCTTCGGTTTGAAACGAATGCAAATTGTTCTTTTATTGTTGCATTCACCACTTTATGGAAATTTTTTTTATTCGCCTTTCACGTTTTCTATGACATAAATCTGATTCCTGATTTTTTTTGCGAAGTAATTTTCTCGCTCCTTATACTTCGGATGCATGGGTTTTGTTTGAATTTGCAAACGATATTTAGAGCACGGTTATCTCATGTAAAAATGAAATATTTTGTTGCAGTAATGAAGATATTATTATTGTTCAGAAGTTTGTAAGATATGTTTTTAAGCGAAAAAGTTTTCTGTCTTGAATGAATTCAAAAAGTGTTCATATAGACTATAGTTTAATATTTATTTTGATAGTTAAAAGAGATTGTTGCCGTTTTCTCTTTGCAAAGCTAGAAAACTGGTGAGAAATTAGCTTTTAACTTTTGTCGTTTGATTCAAATAAAAGGAACTTTAAAAGTGAATTTGGTCACAAAATCTGGTTTGTCGTTTCGTTTGTTTTAAAACTATAATTCGAATTAGATTTCTTATCCTGAATAATTTGAACTGCGATTATTTTTATTTAGATATGAAAAGAAAAATTTTTGGAATGAAATTTTAATGCAATGCAAAAATACTCATTAATGAAAGCTGTTCTATATTCTTGTATAAATGTAGGCACGAAAACAATGACTAAGAATTCTGGAATAGTATTCTGAATTTAACAATAGAAATTTGTCTCTATTATTGACATTAAAGTTAGAGGGCCGTGTCTGTTTATAAAATTGTAAAGAAAGAGAACTTGCCTAATGGAAGTTTGGATTTCTGATATCTTTCTGAATTCAATTTCATAAATGGAATTCCAAAAAACGCGAATCGTCTCGCGAGTTCAATGACCTTTTTTGATGCTACAGTCAGTTATCGATTTATATGATGTGAGGATTAAGATACTATTATTAAGTAGTATATTAATTATTAAGCAATATATGTCCTTTATCAGCAGCTATATGTAAATTTTTAATTTGCAACTTATTACATTTTATCTTATTTTATCACTTAGTCGTTTATTTGTATAATACATTAGAGGATTGATAATGCAAATTGCTATAGTAGTTACATTTTAAATAGACAAATTATCTCTCACGAAAACAAATATTTTTTTATTTATCACTTAAATATTAATAAATTATTTTGAAACCTTAATAGTGATTAATTTTTACAAAATTTTCGTGTCGAATTAACAAGAATTTATAACAGTTCTCAAACTTTCCAACATATAGTATTTATTAATAATTTATATGTAAAAATATGCTGCATATAGTATTATGTATTTTTGTGATATGTTGTTAATGTAAAATGACTTTTAATATAAGTTAAAAAGATACTCACTATGAAAACTTAAAAAACTCTTGTAAAATAAAAAATATTAAAATATAAATTTAAAAGAATCATTTGGCGCTGTTAGTAAATTTTTTAAAGCAACGATAAATTTTGGAGAATGTCTTTTTTTTTAATCAACTTTGGAAAAAGAAAAGTTTTAGGAAATTTTCTCCGTCCTAGTATTAAACCATCCCAAAGTTGTTGTTTTTTTTTTTTTTAAAGAATACCTTTTTCTGTCTTAGGGAAAGTGTATCAGAAAAGTTTGCATTTTTTATAGCTACCAAGTTGAAAACCACCATAAATGCAGTCTAAAATGGAAGTTTTCAGAAAAAAATAGGATTAATTACAAGTGTGCATTCGAACAAATATTTTGATATTATAAGATAGAAAATAAGAAAGAAAAGTCCAAATATATAATGTTAAAAAACTTGAGCATTTATTGTATTGCAAAAGTTAGGGTTTGTTTATATATTTTATGAAGCCATTTCCGTTATCAAGTGCTGATTTCTCCATTGGGAGTGTCTGTCAACTCTTCATCGTAAAAGTGTAGGATTTGTTATTTTCTTTTTTCCCTTCCGTATTTTCTTCAGATAACGGATGTCTACGCCTGTCAGGCGACTTATTTCTTAACTGCTGCGCATTTGAAGTGACTGAAAATATTTAACTTGTTGAACGGAAACTTGTTAACTTTCTCTTTGTGATTTCTATTGTGCCGTTCATGTTCACATGATAAACGTCAATCTCTTCTCGGTTATTCTCGCTCTTTTTTTTTTTTTTTTTTTTTTTTTTTTTTTTTTTTTTTTTTTTTTTTGGTATTTATAAGCACAATTTGTTTGGAGATAGAAGACCCCAGTGTCACTGCTTAGTGTAGAGAGCGTGCAGTTAGGTGATTGATGAAGGCACATTTATGTTTATTATATCAAATAAAAGCTGCATTTTCACGAAATTAGCTAATTTAAATTATTAAACTTTCCATGTATGCTAATATATAAAATTAGTAAATAGCATATATCCTTTCCCTGAAATTTGTTTAATCAAATCACTATTCTTTATAAGTACTTATAGTAAAGTATGAAATACATTATATAAGTACTAATTATTTTACAAAGAAAAGAAAATCTTTGATAAGAGTTAGGTATTTTTTCGCCTGCTTATTTTATTTTTAAACATATTTATAATATTTTCTTCTGAAAATTATTATTCAGTTTGTACAAATATATTTCATATGTAAACATTTCGATTTTTTTTTTTTTTTTTTTTCATCTGGCATAAATTTGCATAATTTTTCTTTTACAGTCGCTTTATGATTTAATGAAATTTTAATTCTCTTTGTAAATATGAAATATGCTGCTTAAAGCAGTTAAATCATAACTATAAGTAAAAATGTAATTGCATGGTTGTTTTTAAAAATTCATTTTAATTTTTCTCCTTCTTCCTGCTTCTGTGAATAAATGTGTGATAATAGAAATTTCATTCGATAAAAAAGTATATCAACCTCAACCTTTAATCTTGGTTTGTTAGTCAATGGTCTTTTATAATTTCAGTCTTAACGATGAAATCGCGAGAGATGTTATTTCGCATTAATTTAATTTTAAGTGGATAATAGCAGATTTTGTTAATAACAGAATATAACAGAATATTTTTCAAGAATATGAAGTGTAATCGCAAGCAATTAAAAAATCGTTTGGCCTCAAGATTTTTCTTTGATTTAGTTGATTCTCATATTTGATAGATTGCTTAAAAAATATTAATCGAATCCTAAGAAAAATTGTTCAAAATATTTTAAATTCATATTATGATTAATAAAGTTCGGATTTTATGAACATATGTAATATATTATGATGTATGATATAGCAAATTTATCTATTGCATTTCTACATTTTATTTCGATTTTAGAATTTCATGTGATCAAAAACTGCTATAATTGAAAAATAAAAATTTTCTTTCTAATTTGTTGGGTGAAAGATACACAGTATGAGTAATAAGTATCCTGTGGAAGTAAATGTATATCTGCCTTATCCGGCATATATGTTCCATTGTTCTTAAAAGTTTACTTTTCTATTCCATTTTTGTTGCTGAATATTCAAATGACCTGGTTTCACAATCCCATGCATCACGCCATTCCCGCTTATTAAAGGCTATCAACCCGATTTCTGGCGCGAAATTTGCTACTTCCCATTCCATTTACGAGATGTTTGATCCACCAGTCTTGACCAGTTTCTTGCAACATCTACCAAGTATATCTACTCTATTTTTATGAACCGAGGACTGCAGGTTTGGGTTCAATATGCACACATTTTTCTGCTCTTTTCTACCGGAGTTTGACGAATCGCATTTTTCTCTTCGTGGTTTGCTTTCTATAAATAGAAAATGTGGTTCGTTAGTGTCGTCAAACGTAGCTTCCGAAGGGGCATGGATTTGTTGGAATTTGTGGTGGAAAGAAGTGAACACTGATGGTTATTTATTTATTTATTATATTTTTCAAAGATTCTTCTTTTTCAAGACGGTGACAAAAGTTTTCTTTTCTGTAAATATTCAGCCCAAATTTTTATTATTTTTGCTTTTAATTGGTAATAAAATATTAAAAAAAAAAAAAATTAGTGAACAACTCTGAAAGGCTGCACTTGCAACTTGTTCAGTTAGAGTGAAGTTTTTTGTTTCTGCCAATTAACTTTTTTTTAGAATAACCATTTTTCTAAAATGCGTGTTTATGACATATTACCGTGATGAGCGATTCCCTTCTCTGAGTAGGGGAATTCCCTTCCATATAGCTTTCAGTTGAAATTTTGTGAGTTAGGTATGAAAATACTTTCTTATGTACTTAGTAAACATAAATATTGATTCAATTAAATTTGAAATTCGTTTCTTTTACTAAAATAACGAACTAATTATTACAATATCAAACATTATTAAACAAATTTAAGATAAAGTAAAAGTCCACCAGCAACACTTATTATGAGCTCCATCAAAGCAAATTGAGTAATTAAACCCATCACTTATTTTCTGTAATTCTGGCAGCATTGAAAGCACAAACGTGTTATTATTTATAGTTCCTCAGAATTCTTATTTACAAAAATGTTCTGTGTTTTTTATCTGCCCTAATGCATTCACAGGGTTTTGCGTCATTCTTATTTCGTTTCATCTTTCTTCGATTTTCTTTTGGATTAATTTTTATTTTTCAAAAATTGCCTGCAGATTTTTTTAAAGTACTTCTCAACTACTTCTTCTTTGAATTAATGTTAATAATTGTCGATTTCAACATTTTTGTAATGATATGGATCTCTTATGGAAAATTCCTTTTAAGTATGTCGCATATAATTTCGAGGCATTTACGAAATTTACCAAGCATCCATTAGGCAAATCATTTTTAGAATGAAATAATACAACATACCAATTCCCGAACTGAGTGGAATTACCCGACTTAGTTATTATTTATGCAACTGGAATTTTATCTATTCGGTTAAAATTTTATTAAGTGACCAAAAAACATCTTATTTTGATGAAAAATCACCAATATTTGCAGATGGAAGTTGTTTCCATTACTTTAAAAACGAGTTTTACCTTATAAATTAGAGCTCTAAAATTAGAAGAGGAAAAAGTTTGTTCTAATACATATATATCTCTCACCATGTACCCAGATGGAGCAAGGTCTATTCCCATGGTTTTTAATACCGAAAACAGCTGTGTTCGGAATCAATCTGTGTTTTCCTATATATAATATTGTTCTGTATTTACATTTTCTCATAATTTGCTTCATTCAGGTAAAGTTTTAAAAAGGTTATAAATTACACTCTGTCATTGTTTTTGCTTCTTGAAAATTATAAAAATTTTGATTACATCGTATAACAAAATGAAATCAGAATGAGGTTATGTCAAGCATAGCTTTAATGCTGCATACACATATTGATTATCAAAGTAATCTGTTTATTTTATAAAAAAGTTTTTAGAAGTTTTAAAAGTTTTAATTGCATTTATTTATTGGTTGATTTTTGCTCTGAAAGATATTTCATCATTTAGCAAAATTCTGTCCCAATGCATTGGGAACTATGAGCAGTATCTGTAAGAGTTTGCATTATAGCCCACCCCCCACTTTATTTTAGATTCAATTTTTCAATGTATAATTTTTATCTATATTATCAATTTTAATTTTTTTGGAATTTTAGCATTTTATTAAATTTTATATTAAGTCCTAAAATGTATTGATAATATTGAAATTCATGGAAATAATATTTTAATTTTTAGATAATAAGAACTCAGTATGTCCAATGTCGAGAATGCCAATGAACTCAGTGAAGAAATTAGAAATTTAGAATTATATGATCCTGACGATCCTGAATATCAGAAACAGTTATGGAGGCCTCCTGATATTGAACAAGATGTTAAAGAAATGGAAAGGCGCAAACGGGTAGAGATAATAATGAACAGGTGTGTAATTTGTTATAAAATACTTGTTTTACAATTAGAATTTTGTAACGCATGTAACATTTCAATTGATTTATAATATTAGTAAGTATTTAATTTTTGTTAAATGCAATCTCATCCAATTTATATTGTGATAACAATATTGGCAATATATAAAAAGGGTCTGGTAATTGATGGATTTGTATCATTCAAGCTTTATTTTAATTTTTAATAAATTATTTTGACTTATTCTAGTATATTATTAATTTTGATAATCTTTTTACTTCTAATGTTGAAATCATATTGAAATTGTCTCATGTCTATCACCATTTTGAATGGAAAAGATTTTATAGTCTAGTTTCTGTTAAAAAGGTTGTGTTCTAGCTAAAAAAGTTAAAAGTAAATCTGAAGATAAAGCATTAATATAAATCTGTTAAAATGAGAGTAAACTAGCAAATTTTAATGAAATGTTTTAAATCAAAGGGAAATTAACAAGGATTGTAATCATATTTGATCCTTTTCGAGTATGATTGCAATTTACTGTTTAAAATGTCTTACTTATAAAAAACAGTTATTTTTTTCACAAAATAAAGATTATTGTTTTGTTCATTGATATAAAGTATCTTGATTTCAATTATTTGTGTGTTAACACCATTTTGTTTAAAATCTGAATTTTTAAAATTTTCCTTTAATTTATATTAAATTGATCAAGATAACTGTGAAAAAAAGGTTAATCTATGAAAAAAAATACGATAACATAAGCATTAAAAAATTTGTGAAAAATAATTTTTAAACACTTTTATATATCCATGTTGAAAAGTTCAAAACAAAGTCTCAATAAAGGGGAATTTCAACTTTGAGTTTATCTATGCATATTGGCTTGTTAGTCAAATTGGATGGGGAAATAAAAAAAAGGGAAATGATGGAAAGTATTTTGGCTTATTAATAAGATGCCAGGCATCGATTGGTGATTGAACCACTATTATATATTTATTTATTACATATAGATACTGTTATTCTTTTAAATACTTTATTAATATTGCTCTATTTGTGTTAATTTTGTATTTCTAAATCAAAATGTTATTGTTTTTCAAATTTATCTGTTTATCAGAAACATATTTAAATGCATAAAGATTCAGTAGTTTAACATACTTGGGTGTTAGTATTTATTATGAATATATTACTGCTCATTTGATATGCATTTATTTGTTTATTACATTTAGCCAAGTGTTCCGTGAAGAGCTTGAGCGTATCATCGAGTCTCAAATGAGTGAAGGATATGTGCAGGCCAATCTTGCAGCACTTCAACAAGTTACTGAGTTGCTTCTGCCTCACACATCTAGAACTAGTACAACCACAGTAAGGTCTGGTTCTTGTGTAATCCCTATCAACGACATTAGGGGAGTCGATGGATTGCGCTATGCAAAAGGAGAAAAGATTTTGCGATCTAAGCTGGCTGCTGTGTACAGATTAATCGATTTGTATGGATGGGCAGAGAGTATGTTTAATAACATAACAGTAAGTACGAATACATTATCAGGTATTTCATTTTAAAGTTTACATTTTTTTATCTGAGAAAAACTTATCTAACTTTTATCTATAATTTTTTTTCTTGATTAATGATATAAAGTTACTGCCTGTGTTCATTCAATACTGATCTAGAAGTCCATAGATTCCATTAGCTACTATTTCTTAAAATAAAATCTTTTGAATGAAATGATCTCATTTATGAATATGCATAATTTTTTTTTTCATAAATGCTAGTCAATTGCACAAAATTTAAAACAAAAAAAAAATGATTCTTTGTTGTATTGAAGTACAACAAACAAAATTCAAATTTTTTTATTTTTTATTTCGGTGCATTTGGTATATTGTTTCAATCGCTTTATTAAGTTATATCAGCTAGTGTAATCATTTTGCACCTTGAATCATAACAAAGGGGTGATTGGTTTTCAAAAAAATTTTCATCTGCTGTTCCTGTCTAACATAGTGAAATCTATTTATTAAAATTAGTAATTTATTTATCTGCATTACTAAAAAGTAAATCATAATTTATTTTTATTGTATAAACCTAAATTATTAAACAAATGTTTTAATAAAATTTTGATCACTAATATTATAAAACAAAATTATTTCAAGATCACAAATGTTATAAAATAATTTATTAACAAAATTTTAATAAATGTTTCAAACCATTTAATTAACTTAACTTCTATATTGATTAAAAACTCTATTTATAGAAAATATTATTTTATCTGTAGTGTTGCCATTCCTAATGAATATTAAAAAATATGATTTTTTAACTATATTTTTGTTTATTATTTAATTAGCCCTTGAATTATAAGCCATCAATTGAACATAATATTATAATTTTATTGCTGATGTATTCCCATGCTGAAATCAGGCATGAAAGTATTTGGCATTTAGTAAGGCAACTTATAATTTTTAAAAATTAAAGATTTTTCTGCAACATGCTGTTTTCTTTAAAAGATTGCTGAAGTAATGGCTTATATTTTCCAATTAGGTGCGTGTTAGTCAAGATCAGGAGCATTTTCTGTGTCACCCATATGGTTTACAATATCATGAAATTACTGCTTCATCTCTTTTGAAAGTGGATATGCAAGGGAATGTTATTGATCCAGGCACTACTAATTACACATTTAATAGAACAGGATTTGCTCTACATTCAGCTATTCATGCTGCAAGGCCAGATTTGAAATGTATTATACAAGTTCATCATCCTCCATGTATTGCCGTAAGTATAAGTTTGCAATAAGTACTGAATTTGTGCAGTTTTGATATGTTTATATTACTATTTTCTAATTAGAGTGAATTTATTTAAAGAAATGAATATTTCATTTCATTCCTGGAAACATTTATTTTATTCTGTGATAATAAGTGAGCAAATTAAAATTAAATACATTTTTAGTGTAAGAATATTAAAAAAAGCATTACTTTAATTTGAAAAAATTAATGTAGATTTGCACATTTTTATGAAGAAATACTTGCTCGACTTTTTTTTTTAAACAGAACTTAATATGAATCCCATATATAATGTTGTGAAAGCACAAAATAAACGGCATGAAATAAATCTGTTTCAATGGTCTATATAAAATTTAGCTTTTATGCAAAATTCTGTGCTTGAAAATATTGCAGGAGGATAAGCAGAGTATTTGAATTCGGGGTTCTAAACAACCTCATGATGAGTTGGATATAAGTAGATTAACTTTGTCAGTTGTTAAATTACATTAAAAAAATGTAAAAAACAATAACAAATGAAAAAGAGAAAAATAATTTTTAGCTGATGGAATTATTAATCAAACATTAGGCTACAAGGCATATTGATGTAGTAAAACTGTTGGTAGTTGAGTCGCAGTCGAGTCAGTTAATGTTCTTGGGATGGGAAGTTTCAATTTCTTTGATAGCAGTGTTGTCATTTTTTATCCAAAATTATCAAACAATCTTGAATTATGGCATATAAACAACTCAGAATTTTGAAAAGGTTAATATTTTTTTACCATGTGGAAATGCTTTAAATTCCCAATTATTTCACTAAAATTGGAACATAATTTTCTCCCTATTAATTTTACCATATTATATACAAAGATAATTTATTATTTTGTAAATATTTAAATTTTTATACTCTTAAATTTTGAATTAACTAATTGTATTGAATTAGATACTTAGTTGCCAAATTTGCATTAATTCCTTTTTTTCCCGTTTGATATTAATATAAGGATTCTTTACATAAATAAAAGCATTTCAGCACCATGGAATGATGAATTCAGTAGATGATGAAGTAACATCAAACTAAAATATTTTAAATATTATAACAGGTAGCAGTTAAGAATAAAATAGAAACAGATTATTTATAAACTTTTTACCATTAAGCAAAAATCTCCAAATCATTTGGTCTGTTATTTAATTATGATGTCTTTCATCTGCAAGTTTGCCATTGTCAATTAAATTATACAAATGATGATTTCCTTTAATTTAGATTTCAGCTACAAAATGCGGTTTGTTGCCTATCAGTCCGGAAGCTGCCATTCTTGGTGAAATAAGTTACTGTGATTTTCATGGAACCCCAACTTCTCAAGAAGAAAGAGAGCAGTTGTCTCGCAGCTTAGGACCAGTAAATAAGGTGAATAATGATTTTTAAAAATATCTTCAATTTCATACTTTAGAAATTTGTGATAATTTTGACATTTTGTTAAGGCAAGAGATATCTTAATAAAATATCTTAAATATTGTCCGTTGTTATGTGCATTTTTTGGGGTATAGTGATGTAATTAATTAATCATGTGTATTGTTTCATAAAAAATAACCTTTGAAAAAATCAATTTTATAATTCAGAAAATGTAAGAGGTGGAGGGAACCCTAGCTAAAGGATTTTAAAAGGAAGAAGGGGTGAATGTTATTTGAATAGATATTAATGTTTGAAAAAAATTATTATTAATCATGGAAAAGAAGAATGAAATAATTTTTTTTTCATTCTTCCCATTATTGAATCATTAACTTATCATTCAAAATTATGCTTTGGATTTTCTCATTGCATGTTAGTTACTAATGAAGGGTTTTTATAAATGATGTTCAGAATTGCTTCTAATTAGAAAATGGAATCTTCGCTATCTAAGACATTTTAGAATCATTTAATTTTCTATGGTGATATTAATCATTATTCATTAGTGAGCAAATTATGGTGGTAACCAAGTATAAACATCTAAAATTTATCGACACTGGTTAAAATATTTTCCTCAATTTCATCTTAATATATTCATTTCAACTAAATCTAATCTGTTTCCTATTATTTAGTTGAAGGATTCTAAAAATTAAAAATCACATAAATATGTCATTCCAATTATAAATCAAAGCGTCTTAAAGGGAGTATTTGTGTTTAAAGAATGGAATACTTTAATTTTGCTGTTCATTGATATTTGCAAGTTAAAATTTTAGGCAATGACAAATATTAAGATTTATTATGGATGCAAATTAATATAGCAAATGTGTTTGTTTCATTATGCTTATTTATGTTACAGACTGATTATGATTAGACTTATTTCTCATTAACTGAAAGTGTAAATCATTTGTGATTATATTCTGTAATTTAAGTGCATGGCCAAAAAAGAAAGAAAGAAAAAGTATAAAGAATGAAACTTTGATGTAATATCTAAATAACTTTAATAAATAAAAGTATATGTCTTCAAAATATTCTTCAATTTTTTTTATAGGTTCTGGTTTTGAGAAACCGTGGTATGCTCATATGTGGTGAATCTATTGAAGAAACAGTTTTTATGCTACACAAGGCAGTAGCAGCTTGTGAAACCCAGGTATTTTGTTAATTTATGTAACTTTTTGATACTTTAATTAGTTGTATGTATTATTATTGTTGTATTTATTATTGTTTATTTGTACGTGGTAGTGTTCATTTTTTATGCTTTATCACATGTTTGTTTTGTAGGTGAGATTAATGCCTATAGGTATTGATAACATTCAGTTAATGTCTGAGGCTGCCATTAAGCATGAGAGAGAGATAGTGAAATCTGGTGGCTATCCACCTGAGTTCAAAGATGATGAGCCACCTGGTGGTGATGAAGATAAAGAACGAGCTGAGCCCAAGGAGAAAGTAAAAAAATGGAGGATTTGGGACCTTGAATTTGAAGCTTTAATGAGAATGTTAGACAATGCGGTAAGAAATGGAAGAATATTTTTTTGTGTATTGGGATCAGATTTTATGGTGTAGATTTATTTTGGTAAATAAATGAATTGCAAAATTCTACACTCTAAAGGCACAAAAAGAAAAAAAAAAGTATATTGTGTGTGGGTGCGTGCGTGCGTGCATTTTTTCATTAATCTTTCTCTGAAAAATTTACAAAACATTTTAATAATTTTAAGAGTTTAGGATGCTGTCCTATGTCTTTGTGATATTGTTAAATGTTTGATTCTATTTCATTATGTTGAAGCAAATACTTTCACCATGCAATGGAAAAAGAATTTAGTAACATTTTCATAGAATTTTACTTGTTAAAAAAATTTGTAGAGGAGGGAAAAAAAAAAACTTATTCATTCCATAGATATCATTTCATAATATTTATATTGTTTACAATCTGGTAATCTGTAGTTTTAAGTGATTTCTTTTTTTAACTGAAATTATTTGATTGTATTGATATTATTAGTGGTGTCTCCATCCTGTTTACTTTTTTTTTATCACATGTCTTTATTTAATTTCAAACAAATAAAAATGTTTTGAAACAGTTATTAAAAATTAATCATTTAATGTTACTATTAAATTAATAATTTCTTTGACATACAAAATATTCCATTTCTTTAATGTTTCAAAGGTTTTTTAGTTTAAATTCTTTAATTTGGTTTAAATTCTTCTCATTTTAGATTTTAAATTATTATAAAGAACTTTGACTATCTAAATTGATTCCAATCCGACAATCATCTCAATTATATGTCAGAAATTTAATTAAATTTTAAATGTTTTCTTCTTTTCTTTAAATAATAATTCTCTTAAAATAATTTCACATTGTAAAAGTTTTGGGCACATTTATAATGCTGTTTCTTCATTAAAATGTATGGGATTTTCTCATATCATTAATTAAATATTTAAGGACTCATTCCTAATGTGACTAATTCCTTATAATCATTCTAAAAATTTAAGATTGTAAAATCTAGTTTGATTTTCTAAGACCTAGAGACCTTATTTTGTAGTTGCCTAGATAATTGAGTGTTTATTAGATATATTTTGAAAACCTTGTGCTTATTTACATCATAGACCTGAAAATCATATGGTACAAAATTGTTAAAAATATCATGCTTTGTCTCGTTCTCTTAAATTAAATTGTTTTACAATGCCTGTTTATGAAAAACATGAATATAAAATTGAATCAATTTTTCATTTTAGGGCTTTCGAACTGGTTACACTTTTAAACAACCTATGGTCCGTACTGATCAAGTTCGAGTAAAGAATGATGTTGAAGTGCCACCTGCAGCTTCTTCATATAATCAGTACTATGGAGAAGACAAGTGGCTGAGGTAAATTTATGAATTATATGTCATAACTATTCTGAAATTAAAATTCTATTAATAATATTGACTATTTTGAAATAATTTAAATTCCTTTAGTGGTATATCTTTTAATTTGTTTCTTTTTATATGTCTGCTTTTAATAAATTTTCTTAAGACTCTTGAATGAATATGGCTGTGAAATTACTGTTCTAAATTGTGTAGATTCTTTTTTTAATAACATATTTAATGTAATGATAAATATTGAAAATAATTCTTTATTATAAAAAGAATCAGATTGCCAGTAAAATAAAAAAAAATAAATTTTTATTATTCTACAAGATAATAATTTTTCATTGAGAATTTTTTAATGGAATAACAATGTAACAAATTTTGTTTTATTTTTTGTCGCTTTTGTCTCAGGTCAGTTGTTTGTTTTCATGCTGTCTGTTAATAATGATATACATGATGTTTTAAAATTGTTCGACACACTCTTCTAGTTAAACTGTTGAACAGCTACCAAATTGTTTTGCATGTAATTTTATTGTGAGTAGTAATTGATCACTTAAAAGTAGGAATTTATGGAATTTTAATGAGGTTTCAATGATATTTGTGTGACACTTTAAAATTAAAAAGGTAAAGTTGTGATTGAACATATTTTTTTATGAACTTATCTAAACTCATGTTAATAATATTATTTGAAAAAAAGCTGCTAATTCCATATTTCTAACTATTTTTACTAGTTCAAATATATTTTTTGTTTGCATTTCATGAAAATTTATTATTTTAATACATTAATGATTTAAGAGTTATGTATTTTTTAATCTTTTTTTAGCCCCTTAAAGAAACTTGTAGAAGGTCGAAAAACTCAAGATAAGCTGCGTTGGGTCAACTCTCCAAATGTTTATCAGAAAGTAGAAGTTCTGGAAACTGGAACTCCAGACCCAAAGAAAATTACTAAGGTAGAAGCTTAAGCTTTTCATCATTTTAGTTTTAAAAAATAAATTCTGTATTCTGCTTCGCTTCAACTTTTGCACCCAGACTTTTTATGTGTACTGAATTGAATAAACCAGCATGTAGACTTTTGATTATATTGCTCAAAACTGAACAATTACTATGTGTAAAAATATTTATATTTTGATGTTCATCGTTGTTCCTTTTTGTAAGAACTGAGGTAAATATTTTGTAAATAGTTTTAGAGGGATTTTTTTTAAGTATTATATTTTCTAAAATGTTTATTATACAAATTTATCTGTCTTTTTTAGTATAATCATTTTAATTCAATCTGAATTTGGAAACAGTTTCATGCCAGAGTATCACATTGCTGTATTATAACTACGTATTTTAAGTGCAATCTATTTATCATTTCTTCAAAGTAATGGGTGAAAAAAAAATATCTGAAATTTTGCTTAATTGTATCTGAAGAATTTTGGCTTTGCTTAAAAAACTGTCATTATATGATATTCTTGATTAGTTGTATGATTATAATAGTTCCTGAGTATGGTTTGCGAAATTGCTTTATCTTTATGGCAAATTCACTTTCCATTTCTTCAGTAGTATTCAAATTCCATGTAAAATTATTCTCAACTTGTGAAAGGATAGTAAATTATTTCGTGACATGGTTAATCTGAGGAACTGATGTTGATAAGTTTCATTTAAGTGATAATATGCGATATGTTACAATGAAACTTTTAAGATTGCACTTATGTTTTTATACTGAAGAAAAAATATTTTTAAAAGTAATAATAGGATGGAATCGATAATGATAAGCAATTAAGAACATAATAATGACGATAAAGAAATAGTTGTTCTGAGCGTTGGGCGAGCTCTGGCAGATGGGAGAGAAAAGCATTGTATAGTTTTATAGAAAAAATTCAGATATTTCGTATATGATGTGGTCGTTATATATTATTTGAAATATACAATATAATAAGTTAGTTGCATAATAAGCAAATTAACATAGATCTATAATTTTTTAATTATAGATTCATGTTAACTTGAAAATGTGATAAAGCACTAAGCAACATGCATATAAATTACTTTGCTTTTTGATCAAATGGTTATAAGTAGTGTTTAAAATTGAACAAATTAACAGAACTTAACAACTTAAAGAGAAAGTAGGAAGATTTAGCCATAAAGAATCTAAATATGCCAATGTAATATAATTGGATAAGACTGAATCTTAGTAAAATTGTCAACAATTCTTGTTGATTGGAATTTTTTAAAAATATTTAAAAGATTAATTATATTGATCAAGCATTTGTATGTTCCATAAATGATTCTACTTCCTTTAAAAGTCTTAATTTTAGTAAAAGAATTATAATTTTTATTTTTTTGGAATGTTTTATTAATCTTTTTCCACAAAATATTTACCTCAAATATCTTGGAAGTGTATGAAAAGATGTTAAGGGAAAGAAAGAAGTTTATCACACTTTCTATAATGTATGTTTTTTCCCCACTCTATGTCTGTATATGTTTGAAATTTTTATTTTAAATAAGAATAATTTTGTAGCATGTAGGTGCATATTAATGGGCATTTCCTATAACATGTTTATGTGTAAAGTGATGTAAATGTTATTCTATGAGTGGAGCTTTGTGTCTGTAATTGTACAGGATCAATATTTCACATGTGGTTGTTAATGTTGTGTAAATTGCACGTTTGTACTATGCAAGATTTGCCAGTCTGTGTTCGTAAGGGATTAAATGTTCTGTCACATGTCATCAGCTGTGAATGGAATTTTGTGTACAGGATCCGTGTTTCATGTGGTTGTCTGGTGAAATGCACTCTCATACCATGCAAGATTTGTCAGTCAGTTTGTGTTATGGATCAAATGTTCTGTCGCATCTCATCATCTATGAGTGAAGTTTTTATAACCTTGAATGTACAGGGATCAGTATTGCTCATGTGATTGTATGTGTTTGGCAATTTGCACTTCCATATCGTGTAAGATTCTTCAGTCAGTTTGTATTATGGATCAAATGTCCTATCTCATGTCAACATCAAAATTTATATATATTGAAAAAAAAAATTTTTAGCATGAAGTGTGATGTCTAACATATTAATCTCAACATTTAATCTTTACTAATACCTGCATTATCAAGTAATTAAAATATCAGTTTTCTCTTTGTGCAGTTTTTTTAAAATTAGTATGATGTAAATGGAAAAGGAATAATTTTTTGTAGACAAATTATTCCTTTAATACTTCAATTTGCAAAAACTTACAATCAGTACATTTCTCTTAACTACTTAATGTGATTATTGTAATTAAAAGAAATATATTATAGTCATATTTGCACTTTTTCCACTGCATTAATCTATGTAGTCATGCTTATTTTGTATGAAGAGAAAACAAATTTTGCCATCAGCATTTTGAATGTTTTGGTCAGAAGTTGCATTTGTAGAAAATCATTCATCAATCTCATTAATACTGCATAACTAATAGTACTGACGCATTTGACTTGATATGCATTGCATTTGCAATTTATTAGTGACCTTAATTTATAATAATCTCTACAAGGTTGTAACATGTTTGAGAATATCATCTCAGTGATAGCTCATGTATACTGTTTATATTTAAATCTAACAGTATTATTCTTTACTTTTAAGCCATTTTAGTGATATTTTGTTATTGCTCATATTTTTTT
>JAPMOQ010022274.1:877365-905070 GCA_026543055.1 Argiope trifasciata
CTGTGACTTAGCATTTCATAAATAGTAATACCTGAAAGGAAGTATTCAATAATTGTGCCTTTCATATCATTTTTAAAAAATTGGCATAATAATCGTATGAAGGTTATGTAATTTATTAAAGGAATGTTCAATCTATTTTAATTTTAATTGGGGAATATTTCATTTGCATAAACACTATTGCTGTTTCTCTTTTTTATATTTACGATATTTTTTTTGTTTTTGAGATTTTATCTTTATTACTTACGATTATATATATATATTTTAATGGTAGATTTGTGGGTATTTTTAATGTTATGTCCAAATAAGTTGTTCCTCTTTTTCTTTCTTTCCCGCATTTAGATATAAAAGTGAATTAGGAATTTATAAGTAAAACTGTATTTTGTTTGTAATAAAGCATTTTTAGATTTTAAAAATGCATAATTCATGTTTCATTTAAGGGTTACGCATTTTTAAAGATTATCACTCTTTTTTTTTCTCTCTCTCTCTCTCTGTCCCTTTATTTGATGTTGTATTAGATGTAATATTTTACAAAAAACTGTTCTCTCTTTATCTATTACTATGTATTTATATATATATATATATATGTATATATATATATATATATATATATATAAAATTTACATCAATTTTGTGATTATTTAAATTTTAATTAATCAGAATTCAGTAATACCCTAATGTATAGGTGTATTTAAATTTATCTGGTTTCTTATTTTTATCTGCTGTTTCAAATATTTCTTATCGTTTAGAATATTATATTAAAATGAAAATTGCTTTAGAAATTTTTGCATATGACTAATTATAACAGATAAATTTATGTAATGTGTGCAGTGTGCTCTTGAAATTTTAAGTTGTGTGGGTATTTTTTTAATAAATTTAGATTGGGCATTTTTTTACATAAGAAATGGCATCATTGCTCATTATGTGTATGCTATTATCAGCGATGCCAAATGTTTTTACAAGTTTTATATCGCATATATTTTGGTTATTCTGTACAGTATGATGCACTTCAAAAAATTGTTAAATTTAACATTAATGATTATTTTTTAATGTTATTAAAATATTTATCCATAAATGTTCTCAAATGTATACATTTATTGATGGAGAATGAGAAAATATGAATAGGCTAGTCAGAAAAGTTATTCAGTATTTCGATATGTTAACTATGAAAAGAATAGTTTTTTAAATTGAAAATCAAAGTAGTTATTTTATATTTTGATGTAATAATTTTTGCAATTTATATTAAAATAATAAAAAATTTATAAAATTTCAAAAATGAATTATGATTTTCATGCTAGTAATTCTTCTATTTATTTTTGGTGATAAGCATTCTAATTTATGAAATTCCGCAGCTTTAATTAAGTTGTATTGATCATGCATATCAACTTATACCAAATATTTTTTATCAATTTGAAAAATCTCATTTAATGCAAGTCTGGTTTTTATGTATTTGTTATTTGTAATACCCTTTAAATGTGTGTTCTAATCTTATAGCATTTTTTAAAAAATACCTTTGATAATAGTTCACACTATTTTATGTGCCTGCTTTTATTTTACCAAAAACTTTTTCATATAGTAGCATTTATATGTAGCGATATTTTGTGAGAACATATTTATGCTCTGTTGTTAAATGTGTTTGTATATGTTTAGTTACATTTGATTAGAATAGTGCCTGTGATCTGTTTTTTGTTTAGATAAATTTTGTTGTATTTTGTATTGCTTTTACATTAATGCCATGTCTTCATTGTATTACATATTTAAAGTGAAATTAAAATCTGCTAATCTCTGCAAATATGGGTAATTTTGTGTTTATTGTTTGTGCAGTTTTTAATCATGCATAATAGGAAGACTTATATATTACTTTTGTTTATTAAAACAATCTCAAATTTGGAAAGCAAAAAAGGAAGGGGGAGTATTTACAGTGAAACCTTGTTTTCTGAATCAGTTTTTATTATTATATATTTTTTTGAGTAAGGTTTGGATTTTAAAAAAAATTCTCAATTATACATTTGACGAGTAAAGAAATAGTATATTGAATCTATTTAAAAAAAATCATGAAAATCTATTTGATGCAAACACTTTATTTTTAAATTTTCTTAAATGAAGATTCTTTCGTGGTGCTTTATTAATTCTTAATTGGTGTTTCTTTTATTATTGTTAGCTTTTTTTGGAATGAAAAAAGTATCTTAAGGGATAAATAGTGCATTGTTTTCATTTGATTTTCGATTATGAATTGTATATCTTTCTGGTGATACAATTACATGCATACAGTTGGTTTAAATGATTCTTTTTGACTTAGTATAATTTTTTTTAATGTACTCTGCAATTTTGTATTATTTGGATCGTTTTTTAAGCACTTTTACAGAATGAATACAAAAATGCTTTGGGAATGAAAATAACAGAAGAATAACACCACTTTCTGTACCCACTAACTTTATTTTCATTTTATTATCTTTTGTTCTTTTGGTTGCCTGTCACTTTTTCCTCTTTATTTTCTGCCTTTATTAATTTCTTCAGGTTTTCTGCCAACACAAAAGCTTTTATTTTGTCTTTATATTCTATATTATCAGATAAAATATGTTTGTAAATTCCTTTCATGATTTTAATCTACTCTCAATGAAGTTACTGCATGCGTGTAATTGTAATCATTAATTATATTATAACGGTAGAAAATTACATTTTTTTTATATTGAGTAACAGTTTGCTAATTAAATTAAATTCATGCATTTATCTCTTTAATGTGCAGTTTATGGATTTTATATGTCTCGATTATTCCATAAATTTAGAATTACGAAAGCCTTCATATACTTAATTATGTAATGATGCTTTGTTGATTTCTGTCTAATGTATTTGGTTTTGGCAGAAAACCAGTTCTGTTCAAATCTGATTTCTTTAAGTGTTTCTTTTGCTTTTTTTTGTGTTTTAAGTCTTTCTTTGACATATTCCCTTTTCTTTCTTTTTCCCCTACAGTGGGTACAGGAAGGTTCTCCATCTCACAGCACATCTGTCAAAATTCAGTCACCTCACCAGTTCATTCCAATAACTAATGACATTGGAGAATTTAAACGCAAACAGAAAGAGGTCAGTCCATACCTCGTTACTTACAGCTCTTATTAGCTTTTTTTTTTTTTTTTTTTTTTTTTTTTTACAAATTACGTTTTGAAAAAATGATTTGGGAAATCCTAACTTAACATTTTTATGGCATTTCTTTTTTTAACCATTATTTAAATTTTTTAAATATTTAAAATAATATAAATTACATTCTGACAGTTTTATTTATTTATTTATTTTTAATATGGGATTTGTCAATGTAGTGAAATGAGATGTGGGATAGTGCATATATTGTTATGATGAAGTTGAATAATTCCTTAAATTATGGATAACATTTTGAGGATAGTGACTAAAAATTTAAACTTGGAAAATCTTATTAATAGATGTACATGTAATATATTTATGTGTTTCATGCAGGATTAAGGAAATTGGGCATTAGTTACAAAAAAAAATTTGTTATGAAGCTTACTGGAAAATACTGTACTTTTAAACAGCTAGTCTGTTTTATTCCATAAAAACATTTTTTCAATTTTCATGTATGAATAAATTACTTATGGTCCATGATAAATATATGTAACAAGGCTTTTTTAAAAATTTTACATTTGTTTTTATCACTATTAATTATAATATTTTTATAATTAATAGTGATAAAAAATTATGAAAAATTAGACAGAAGAATGATTGAAACTATACAAGTCTTTAAAGCAGTTTAATGTATATATTAATTTGGAAAATAACAACGATAATGAAATCATAAAAGTAATTTAATGTAATTTATTACAAAAGTCAAGGGGGAAACTTTTCCTCCCTTAGATAGCATCAGTTTTTAAAAAATCTAATTTTGATTAGCTTTGATGTATTGATTTCAAATTTGGAAGAATTTTGAGAATTTGATAAGTTGAAATCATCTCTATTTTATTAGATTCAATGAAAATAAATTAGGAAATATTAAAAAGTTTCAAGAACAATTCGTTCCTCAAACAAATGAATCACTTAAAAAGAAATATACATATATTATTATATTAACATTTTATTAGGAAATTTTATATGGAATGAAAGAAGAATAAATATTTGTAATTAATGTCATAAAAAGATAAATCTTCAACTGTGTGAATTGATAAGTTAATAATAAATAGTTAAATTCCTCCTTGGGAGCCTCACAAAATAGCCTTTTTGTTGTTTTCATGGAATGGTAGATCCACACAATACAACTGGATTTAAAAAAAAAAAAAAAAAAAAAAAAAAAAAAAAAGAGTGTGGCCTACAAGAGAGAACATGGTTGTTGGAAAAAGCAAAGTCATTTTTTATTTATAGTCTGGCAAGACATGATCATTTTGTTTTTGCTGCAATTATTGAAATAGTTTAAATAAACTATTGATTCAAAAGGTCTCTCCCCCCCCCCCTTTTTTTTGGCACATTGGGCACACACACCCAAAGCCTGGAATAAGTTAAGGAAACATTAAACCCGCAATTTTTTTTTTTTTTTTTTTTTTACATAATCTGAATCAGACAACTCTTTAAAAGACTTGAATGATCAATAAGAGGTAAATACATGGATCTCTTTTGTCCTTGTTATTATGAATTTTCTGAACAGTACAGGTTTTGAAAACATAAATTAATGGCATTCATTATAACTTCAGAAGCTTAGGCTGTAATTTAAAAATGTTTACTACTTTCGTATTATTTACCTGTGTGACGTAGTCTTGGTGTGTTTGTGAGAAACAGTTATTTCATTTGACACCAAGATTGTGCCTAGGGTGTTGAAATATTCATATGATTGCAATCTGTTAAGAATCTGTGTCAGATTCAGTCAATAAATCCCTTCAAAAAAAGCTCTCAAGGGGGAACAAAATAATTTTACCTTTTAATTTTTAAATGATTTGAAGAAAATTTATTTAAATTATTAAAAAATTATTGTTTTCTCCTCAGAATTTATTTTACCACCTCAAAATACTTATTTTTTCTGTTTTTTTTTTTTTTTTTTTTTTTAAATTTTATGAAAAATTGCATATAAACATAATTGTTTAATACCTTTAATTTTGGATAATTTATAATAATTTTATCACTAAATATTATGAGGGAAAAAACAAAGAAGCCTTTAAAAAAATAGAAATAACTGAATTTTATGAGGCTCTACAGATAAATTTCTAAAATATAGAAGCCCACTTTAAAATAGATAAATTTAGTTGAATTGAGTAGTAGAATGTACTCCTACAAGTATAATTATCAGTTTCTTATTCAACTCATTTTTCTGTCATGATGTCTTTCATATGAGTACACATTTTTCTGCTTGAAAAATGTCTACTCATGTGAAAGGATTTCATGAAATAAGTTTAATCTCACTCTCAAGGATCATAAAAGATCGTTATAAAATAAATTTTATGTAATTTTAATAAATTTTATGCAATTGAGATTCTTTAATCCTGCTGCATTCAGTGGAATATTGTCAATCCTTCAGACTTTCAGATAACACAGGAATTCGTTATTCTTATTTTCAACATAATAAATCAAAATATGCATATTAGTTTTTAAAAAAATAATAAGTGTGTAAGTAATAAAATTATTTTAAAATCAACCATGAATAATCTGAAATTAGCTTCTTCATATCCATAATATCTTTTTATTGTTGTTATTATTAAAAAAGAATCAGATTCCTTCCTCAGCATCACATTTTCTTACATACATCACCAGGCTCTTTATTTTCTCTCATACATGATGTTAAACAGCATCAAATAATTATTTAAAATCTACTTTTGTTTGTGAATTATTATATACTAGCCGCCTTTGGCGACCAGCTGGTTCGCCATGAGTAATAAGTTCTAAAATTTTCAATTAAAGCATATATTCATTAGCCAAAATTTAAGCAATAGTTAAAGTTAAAAGATTCAGTTATTAGTAGTTAAAGAGTCAGTAACTTTATTCGGAAAAACTTTGAGTTTAATGCTTTAATAATTTATCGATTATGCTCCCAAAGTGTTAAAAATGTTTTTTTCGGTGATATTGCCAAAATGATAAATATGTTTTTTAAAGAAAGCGAAAAAGGCAAAAAATTATTGAATTAATGATACAGATATTCCAAACGATTATAGAAATATGCTATTAAGTCGGGATTTCAATGCATATCCTGTCTAAATTCAATCAGGTTAACTGTAAATAAAGATAATTTATGGAATTAATTTTATAAATATTGCAAACAATCTTAGAATCCTTTGCCTTGCATTTATTTTTTAGAAGATATCACCTTTTATATTTATGTTATTTTTTCCAGTCACGTGCTGAAAGCTGTATTTCTTTAGATTTGATTTGCGATGATAGTTTTTTTTTATTTGAACTTCCGGCATTGTTTTATTTTATTTTATCCATTCACATGCTAAAAAAAACATGGTTAAATATTTCTTTAAAAATTCGTTAAAAATAGAAGCTTGAGTTATACATTAAAACACTGATACCATTAGAAAGCTAATTTTTTAATCTTTAAATTGATGCTAAAATCATGTTTGTCCGATAATAATTTCGGAAGTTATAGCAGGAAAATGTCGAAATTTCGGTTAAATTGTAATTATTTCAAATTCTAATTAAAAATTCAAAAAAAGCGCTCCGAGGTGCACATTCCCGACCTCCAAGGTATACATGTACCAAATTTGGTAACTGCAGGTTCAACGGTCTGGCCTGTAGAGGGCCAACACACACACACATTGAGCTTTATTATAAGTATAGATTAGCCGCCTTTGGTAACCAGCTGTTCCACCATGAGTAATGCATTCTATAATTTTCAGTTAAATACTTGATCTCTTTATCACTTCTCAGCTTAATATATTCAAACTTCAATAGTCACGTAACTCATATTATTATAGAAGCCTTACAATTATTTGTATGTTGCATTATATATCTCTCTGATTTGCAATCAGCTAAGTTATGGAATTATTTGGAAAATATCACAACTTATATTTGTTCCATAACATTACGCTACCATTTCAATATGTGTTGGGCATCACACTTTTTTCAGTTTAATTTGCAATAAGAGTTAATTTAATTATGTCATCTAAGTTTTTGTCAAAGTGATGGCAAATTACTGGTACACTGTTAACATGTTCTTGCAGGTTAAATTCTACTTTCATTTTGTGAGAAATAAATTATTATTAAATATAGTTTCAGAATTTTTTTAAAAATTCCATTAAAAATAGAAACTTAATTTATAAGTTAAAACATAGTTATCAATGAAAAGAAGGAAAAAAAAAAACATTTTTAAAAGGATTTAAAAAACAGTTTTATGCTATAATATTTTCAGAAATTATCACAGAAAAATTCCAAATGGTAGCATAATTTTTTTTTATTAATTAAAGCTTTAAAATAATCTATTTAGGTATACTTTTTCATCCTCCAGATTAATATTACATACCAAGTGTGTTATCTCTAGATCATATGGTCTGGTGTGGAAAGCACTAAAACACACACGGGGTCATTCATATACGCAAACACATATTCATTTGATTATCAGCCTTGGAGTAATTACGGGCATTAATTGGTCTGAAATTGATATATGTTTTTAAGGTGATGGACGAAAAAATCTAAAAGAGCACTTTAATAATAATATTCCTTTTTTATATAAATCAGCCAATTTTAATGTTTGATTTAGAAGATTGATTGATGTAATAACTTTTATTTAAAATATTTTGTTAAATATGATTCCCAGAGATTATGAAAAAATCTAAAAGTTATTCATCAATGGATTTTTAGGCTCAAGTTACGTAAAATGTAATTATTTACGTATTATATATTTTATATTACATTTAGACCAAGTTAGCAGTGCTAAACAGAATTTATGCCTCTTACTAATGATTTACTAATTAGCCATTTGGTTGGAATTTGAATGCATATCCTGTATAAATTCAGTCAAATTTAATATAGTTATTATGTATACATTCAACCATATTAATATAGAATTAATGATAAGGAGATTGCAAACAATCATAGAAATTTTTGCCTAGCATTAATTTTTTTAGAAAGCAAAACATTCAATTTCATCGAATCTTGTGCTAATAGTTACATTTTCTCTATTTAATTTGTAGTTATAGTTGATTTATTTTTTTTAATTTGATCTTCTCTCTATATGATGGCAAAACTTTAATAAAAGTTATTTTTTCTCATTGCTTTATCATTTTTTGTTTGTTGTAAAATGTTATTGTTTAGTCCGAAATATATTGTGATAAAATATGGTTAAAATATTTCTTTAAAAATAGAAAAGTTAAATGTTAAAATACTGGTACCATTAGAAAGCTAGTTGATGTAAAAATCATGTTTGTGTTATTAAATTTTCGAAAGTTATAGCGGGAAAACGTCGAAATTTTGCTTATTTTTTAATTAATTCAAATTCTAATTAAAAATTTGAAAAAATCTCTGAGATGTACATTGCTGACCGCCAAAATATATATGTGCCAGATTTGGTTGCTGTGGATCTAATGGTCTGGCCTGTAGAGTGCCAGCACACACACATTGAGCTTTATTATAAGTATATATATATACATGCTATCGTGTGGTAGATTCTTCAAAAATATCAATTGTTTATTTGACATAATATTTATCCTTGACAGGGCCAGATGTTAGTGCCTCTGAGATTTCATTTCATTTCTCACTGCATTATAAGTTTTTCTTAATGTATAAAAGAAGTTTTTATAAATACCTTAAAGCTAATTCCAAACACAGTTGTTAATTATCTCAAAAGAGAAATTATAAGGGATAATTAGTAATACTAATTTTATTAAATTATACTTTTATTAAATTAAATTATACTAAAATTTAGCTATTAAGGGATATATAAAAAGTACATCAGAATTTATATGATGCACTTGAAAGAAGGTTTGATAATATTAAGTTAGGCATTTTTTATATATCATTTTATGATTAAATATAAACATGCAAATGAAAAAAAAGGAAAGAAAATAAATTGTTTAGCTGAGAATTTTGTGGAAACCCTTTGGCTCTATAACCATTCAAATATTTTATTGTCCTGCATGCATCAGTTAAGAAAATTTCACAATACATCTGTAATGCTACTTTGTAATTGCTATTTGTAGTCCTATGCATTGAATGTATATCTGCCTTAGTGTTTGTTAAGTTGTGTTTCACCTTTGACTGGATTTCTTAAATCTTCCATTATGTATGTTTAACCTGTCAGTGCCAAAATTAATTTAAGTCATAAAATTTAGTGAATTTTCTTTACATTAGTTTTAAAATCCAATATCTATGATAATTGTAATAAAATACTTTTTTTAGTAAATTCTTTTTAAAAATTGTGGACATTATTTTTAATGAATATAAATTTATATACTTTTTTAATAAATATACATTGAATAATTTTTTTTAATGTTAGAATTGTCAAAAAGAAAGTTTTCAGAATGATGAGACATTGAATTAAAAATGAGGCTGATGAATAGTAGCTGTTAATTGAAATTTATATTGCAGATTGAAATTCATATTGATTTGTTAGGCGGGTATAGGGGTGCAATGGAGTGTAATTGATTTAAACACGAATAAAATATTAATTATTCTCTAATGAGGGCTTAACTTGTCCATGCTGTGCCAAAACAAATGATGTGTGTTTATTGCCAAGTGATCTATTAAAGAAAATGTTTCTTCAAAATTAAAATACAAACAACATTTTGCTTTAATAAAATCAAAGTATAATAAATTTGAAGGGCAAAGGTCTTAAAGTTACAACTCCATTTACAGAAAATTACTAATTTCTTGTGGTTTAGAAGGCTACATCTCTAAAATGTTAAAGGGTGAATTTAGAATGTTTATATGCGAGTATAAATGAGAGAAATAAAATTCTGAAAAAGTTGAACTTTTTGTTGAGATAAAGTGGACAAATTTTCTGATTTCAGTTCTAGTTTATGTCAAGTTCACTCTTGATATTGAAAAATCATACAAATCAGAAATTTATTAACTAATCACAAATATTTAGTTTACAATTTATTCTATAGATAATACATTCTAAAGCAAATTCTAATTTAAAGAATTACTATGTTGAATAGGTTTTACCAAATATTGTCAAAAAATGGGGTTCACCAAAACAGGAATGGCTTTTGCTGCAAATTTAGAAAATAATTTCCCTGAAACTTATTCTTCAAAAATTAACCAAAGTAATACATTTAATTTTTAGAATCAATCCATTTTTTTGTGTTCACTTTTAAGTGGGAAAGGGGACATTTCAGTCAAAATTGGAACAAATCTTGAATTAAGATTTTAGAATTGGAACAGTCCTGAATTATTCAGCATATCTAATCCATTTATATTGTAAAAATTATTAAATATAGTTAATATTTTTTTAACAAAAGATAATTAAATTTTGAATATTTTATTCAAATCCATGAGTAATTAGAGATACTTTTTCCTTCAGAATGAGCTGTTAATTTTCAGAAATGTAAAAAAAAAAATTAAGGTATTCTTAGATTTTTTGCTTTTGTTAAAGCCATTTATGTTGCTTGCACACACTCGTAAACACGTTTCTGCTAAGTTAAATTAGTGAATTATTTATAAGTCTCTATATCTATGTTTATAGTATACTATATTTGATATTTTACTATGGCAAGAAGGTAAGTTCATTTTTTTTAACTTCCTTCAGTCTTGTTTTTTGTTATTAATAATATATCTTTATTCTGAAGTCTTTGCAAATAGAATTTTTTTTTTTTTTTTGTTAGTTTCAGATTTCATTTATTCAGTTAAAATAATTTGGATTATTTAATATTTTTTGTAACTGAACCAAAAAGTAATAATACATTTAATTAATTACATTAATAATCCCAAAAAAATCATTTTTGTGACTTATGTATCAGAATTTTTTCTCACATGAACTGTTTATTGAAACCGATATAGAAACAGTATTAAACTTGAAAATATCTTTTAAAAAGTATTCTGCAATTAGATTTCATTGATTTTTTTAAACTAAGGATTGTTTCTTCTGAACTCTTTTTAATTTCAAAATTTAAATTCTGCTGATTTTTCAAGCATTTATGTTTTATTATGTACTTTTATGTTTCATGAACAGCTGAAAGCAAACAGATTAAAGTCAAAAGTTACTGCCGGCCCACAATCCAATATATTGGAAGGCGTCACTTGGGAAGAAATTCGTAAAATGCAGGTGAGTCGGTTTTATGTTTATTTAGCAACTTGTAAATACATTTATTTAATAAATGATTAAACAGAATTATGCAGAATGAATTATGCTTATTCTAATTTTCCTCAATGTAGTGTTAGGTAGCTAATCTTTAATGTAAGAATTTTTAATTGGCACCAAACTCTACCTATAACAAAAATCCATTAAAAATCTTTTTCCTTAATAATAATGTAATTATCTATAATGAATGCCTTTCTGAGTATATTTCTTTATAAGCTTTAATCATGGTTTAGACAAAAACAATAATATATATAACAGTAAAATTTTAAGTGATAGTATTAAATATTCATTTATCTGCAAGTGGCAATTTTTGATATTTACATATAAACAAATAAATTTTTGTAATATCACTCATCAGTTTTAGTATCACTTGATTCTGAAATAATTGTACTTGATACTCTTACCATAGGAGATGCATGGCAAAATTCAGTTACTTTTGCAACTCATTCTTAGTTCTCAGAAATTTGAAATCTTAATTAAAAATATTTTTTCCCATCAAAATAGGTATATTATTATTTTGAATGACTTATTAAAGCTTACTAAGTTTTTTTTTCTCCTTAAATGTTTTATTTTCGAAGATTTCAATCTTTCCTCTTTTCAGAGTCTTAATTTGGAAATAAACTTTATTCTTTAACATAATCATCTCTATAATTATTTATTTATTTTCGAAAGATCTGTTTATTGGTTTTTTAGTCATCTCATTGTTTGATGACTGTGTTATGAATAATATCTCTAATTATAATATGAATATGAATTATATCCCTAATAATATAAGAGATAGCACATTTTAGTTTATAGGAGATATTGGACATGGAACATCATGCACTAGCATACAGATTTTTTTAATTTATTAATTTATACAATACAGTCTTTGGAATCAGTAGTTTGTTTTAAATGAAGAAAAAGAATATTGGGGTACAGAATATCAGAGATATTTGCAGGGGTTACTAAGGTTTATTTTAACTTAATACTCATTCACTACAAGATGTTATAGATGTTTGTAAATAGAATTTGGAATGTTAAGAATTATCTCTTAAACTGTATTAGATTTACTACAGCAGTATAGAAACTATTTTATTTTAATCACTTTATTTCTTAAGAATAATCTTTTCAGTGTTGAATTAATTTAAATAGGTAAATAATCAATGAGATGTCATAAAAGTAATTTCAGAGATAATGTTAATGAAGAAATTTTAATATTTTCACCCAATTCAGATCAGTGGCGCAGATTTAAGCATTTTGCAATTCCTGTCACTATATATTAAAAGACAATTTAAAAAACTGTTCAAGTTAATATCACATTTAAACAAATTTATAACTTTAATCAGTGCTAATGATACATTTTATTTTAAATTTCTATTTTAATAACTTGTAAATCTAAATATATAAAACATGTTTTGAAGAAACGATTATAGAATTTTGTAACAATTTTCATTCTTCATAATTTCTAAGAAATAACCCAGTTTTTATCTTCTGTCGAAGTGTTTTTTATCCAGTGAGAAAGGAATAAACTGGTGAAGTGAACTGAATAGGAAGATAAAATACATAAAAGAGAGGGAGCTCAAGAAAGTATTTTGAACTTATATATTTAAAAAAAAATTTTTGATACAGCAATTTGGTTCAATGAGAAAAATCAAAGCCTATCTTAGAAGTTACAGTGAAGCTAAATTTATGTTATTGGAACATTATTATTAGAAATATTAACTAAACATTACATATATATAATAAAAATCAAATTATTAAAAAAATTAACCAAATTAATAAATAAGATTTTTTAATTTAAAAATAGAAAAATTTTATTTTTATGATAGATTGTGGAAAATAAACATAAATATAACACCAAAATTATTTTACAGGTCTTGTTGAGATTTTTATTTAATAATTTATTGCAAATACGTGTTTTATTCTTAATATTATATAATTTATAAAATTGGTGTTTTTTAACGAATTAATTTATTGAGTAATTTTGAAAATAACATTTTTTATTACTTTTTATTTTATTTTTTATTCAACCCATTGATTCTAAATAAGTACTCAATTTATTTATTTGAAACCCATTATCAATTCAAAGAATTTTGTAAAAGTGTATTTTAATTAAATATAAAGTATATTTTTATATTTGCATAGGATGCTGTTAATGCATCTGGAGACCAAGTTGTACTTGTTGGTGCTGCTTCGAAAGGTATAATACAGCGAGAATTTCAACATAATGCTATGGTATACAAAAGTGCATATTCAAAGAATCCATTTGATAATATATCAGAGCAAGAACTAGACGAATATAGAAAACTTATTGAGCGGAAACAGAGAGGAGAACTAAGTAAGTTAAATTCATAATTGTTTATTTTTCTGCTATTTAATCAGTTGAAATTTTTTTTAGAGTTTGTTGTTATTTGAATTCTTCTAAAGCGTCTCTCGAATATTTGAAACATAAGGAATTTCATATAATATTAATATTGATTTCTATCATGCTGGGTGAATTAATTTTAATTTATGATTTCTAAAATATGAGAATTCATTCACCTCATTCATTTCACTTCAGTCATTTCATCTTTAGCATTTTGTTCTCAAAAAAAAAAAAAAATAGGAACTCTTGTGAATTTATTGTGATTTTGATCAATATCAGCTCTAAAAATTCATAATAATTGAAAATATTTTTTAAACAAATCCATGTAAGTAAAAGAATAATTAGTGAGATGGTACTATTTTGGATTAAGTATGAGTATGCATTATTATGTATTGGAATATATCAATTCCTTTAAAAAAAATTGATTTTATTTCTTTTTCTAATCTTTGCTTGTGATTCTGTTTCTCAATTGAATAAATATTTATTTTAAAATTCCTCAGCTAAATGTAGATTTATCTAAGAACAACAACTCAAAGATAAATACTTTTTCTTTTTTTAAAATTTTTCTTTTTGAATAAATAAAAAAAAAACATGAATTATTATTGAATTCAAATTAAAAGCATTCAAATTAAAAGCATTCAAATTAATTAAATTACATGGCAAAAAACTTAAGTTTAATTTACTCCTTTTGTATTTTTTATTTAAATAAATTTCTCAGGTTGATATTTATCAATTATTAGAAATAACTTTTCACCTGATAGTTCATTGTAAATTTTGGAAACAGATAAATGATTGAATCCTACCAACTCATTAAAGTATGTTTATTTATCTAAATTGTAATATTTCTTTTCTACTTAAACTTTTTGGGAAATGAAATATTTCGTCTTTTTTTTTTTTTCAATAAAATTCATTAATTATTTCTAAATCAGTATATTTATCCAGTATGTTTGCATAAAATTTATGTATATATGCATCTTTTGTTTGATGTGCTGGTTTTTTTTTATTTAAAAACATTTTCATTCTTTCTTTATAATGGTCTAATTTCTTTATCAGTATAGTTTAGAATATACCAATAAAAACTTTTCAAATACTTTCACAATATAGTTGAAGAAGATGTTCCTGATGATATTAAGCCACTTTTGATGGAACCTGTTGCTGAACCATCAAAGCCTGAACCACCACAACCGCCCACTTCTAAATCTCCGCCCTCATCCCCAGCCAAAAGTAAGCATATTATTTTATTACATATTACAGATAATCCATTGTAATCTGCATCCATTTAATCTGCTTTCTAAGAATAGCTGCAGTTTTGAATATATAAATTTAGATATGGGATAGAAATATTTATGAGGAAGTGCATGCATGAGTGTTGAAAATTCTGCATTCCATGACCAGTCTTGATAATGACTATACAATAATATATGCATTACAAAAAAAGAAAGATAATTGCCCACACAGACTACAAAAGGTAAGTGGGAAGAAGCAAACAAAATATTGCATACTTTCTTAAAGTTAATATTTATACCTCCCATCACAGTTAATAAAAAAAAAAAGATAATTTTTAGGATAACTTATTCCACTGACCATTTATCTTTGTTAACAAAAACGATACAAAATATTCTATAATCTTGGAAAACTCCCTTAGGATTCGAACTCTGTTATCGTTATTGAATGAATTCTGTTTTGAATTCTTTACTTACTGCAAATTGTCTCTAAGTCCTTTTTGCTGCTATGATTGTTTGTTCAATTGACTATTTTTGTGCTGGTGCTTCTGCAAGTGCTGTTTAGCACTTGCAGTAATTCCATTGTAAAAATTAGAAATTGGATTGTTCCCTGGATTTATGAAAAATAAAAATAGTTAAGGATATCAATATTTATTTCTTTAAAGCTGTTTTACATATATCTAAATAAATTTGACTGCCTGCACATTTCAAATTTTAATTACCTCAAATTTTGGTATCTCAAGTCTATAGGATGTTCCAGTGAGCTTTATAGGCCTCTTTAAACATATTTGTCTGACACATCAAATTCGTGTGTTATTCTTCATGTAGATGTTTTTAAAATATCCAAACACTAGTTTGGAAAACTCTGCGTAAGCTTTGAAGTTTTCTGGATCTTACTAATATCAAACTGTTTTAAAATTTTTGGGGAGTGAAATCTTATCTTTTTTGAAAAGATTAACATATTTATTTATCATCTTTCATAGATTTTAAAAAAATCACGTTTCTCATTTAAAAACAATAAAAAGTTTTCTAAAATTTTTTATATATTTGATTGATTGTTCATAGAAAATTTTGTAGATATTTCTAACATTATAATAAAAATATTATACATAAGATAAAAATAGATAAATGTATAAAAATAATGATGTGATTAATGTTTTCAATTTACAAGATAAATTAAAATTATTATTGACATGTTTATGCATATGTAATAATTTCTATTTATTTGTGTTCTAAAAATATTTATTTTTGAATCTCACTAATGCATACTTCAACTTTTGAGTTGCACCAACTCTTACTTTCCCTTGCAAACATTTCACATGCTTTCACTGTAAAATTCCATTCTAAAGCGATAAAAATTCAATGCTTACACCAGCCACCACCCCCATCTCTATCTTCATTGTCTATCATGTTTCTTTTTGGTTTGTAGCTCTTACCACAAACTCCTCATTATGGATGAAAAATGAACTCTCCATCTATACTTATAATAAAGCTCAATGTGTGTGTGTGCGTGTGTGTGTGTGTTGGCGCTCTACAGGCCAGACCGTTGGACCTACAGCTACCAAATTTGGTACATGTATACCTTGGAGGTCCGGAATGTGCGCCTCGGAGCCCTTTTTTCGAATTTTTAATTAGAATTCGAATTAATTAAAATTTAAGCGAAATTTTGGAAGTTTTTCCGCTATAACTTCCGAAAATATTATTGCACAAACATGATTTTTATATCAATTTAAAGATAAAAAAATTAGCTTTCTAACGGTATCAGTTTTTTAATTTATAACGTAAGCTTCTATTTTTAACGAATTTTTAAAGAAATATTTTAACCATGTTTTTATCACATGACTGGATAAAATAAAAGAATGCCGAGAAAGTTCAAATAAAAAAAAATTAGCATCGCAATGCAACTTTCAGCACGTGACTGGATAAAATAAAAGAAACATAAAATGTGATATTTTCTTTAAAAAATAAATGCAAAGCAAAGGTTTCTACAATCGTTTGCAATATCTATATCATTAACCCAATAAATCTTCTTTGTTTACTTTGTTTGATTGAATTTAGACAGGATATGCTTTGAAATCACGACTTCATGGCATATTTATGTAATCGTTTGCAATATCTGTATCATAAATTTAATACTTTTTTCCCCTTTCTCTCTTTCTTTGAAAAAACATATTTAATATTTTGGCAACATCATCGAAATTTTTTTTAAATATTTTGGAAGCATAATCGATGGTCAAAACTGACTGATTTATAAAATTAAAGAATATTATTAGGAAAAGGTGTACTTTTAGAACTTTCCGTCCATCATCTTAAAGAAAATATTAATTTCAGGTCAATCAATGCCCGGAATTACTTCAAGGCTAATGAATATGGGATTTAATTGAAAATTTTAGAACGCTTTACACATGGCGAACCAGCTGGTCGCCAAAGGCGGCTAGTGATATTATAAAGCATAAAGACATTGTTAAGTACTCCTTAGAAAAAGATTAAGTGTGTTTTTATATTAAGATTGATTATTGTTAATACTATTATTTTTTGCTTATTTTTAGGTAAAGATTCTGATAATGTTGCTGTTCAACGAGCATTAGCTGAGCAAGGTAGAACTTTACCCAGTATGCATGCTTTTTCATTTCTTCCTTTTTTTACAATCATTTTATGCAAAATTTTCATTTTCTACATATTTTATTTGCACTGCATGTTTTCTTTTTTTTAAAAAATTAAGTTATTTTTTTATTATTAAAGGATTTAATTAAATCAACTCAACACTGAAATATTTTGCTATTTCATATATTTTTTTTAACTGCTGCAATATATTATTAAAACCACATACACTCTTTGCTATTGTTTTTATGCATGAGAGCATGAATTGTATGATAAAATTGCATGTGTTTTAGACTCAGTTGAATCTATTGAAAAGAAGCCAAATTTCTTCAAACGCACATTTTCTGAAAGAAAACCCAAAAAGTGTAAGTATATGCTGGAAAACCGTATGCACATTTTATTTTCTATGTTTTATTTTCATTTGTATAATTTTACTTTTGCATGCTAAATATTGAGTAACAGTTTTAATAATAATCGATAATTGATGAATAAAAAAATGTTTTATCATTTCTTAATGTTATAGCAAATGGCATTATGGCCATAAAAATCATTATATGAAATTATATTACTGTTGTAGTAAATGCGAAGGAAGACGGTATTCTAAAGTTTGTGATAAATTATTCATATCAAAGGCTAAAGTATGGGAAGAACAAATAAAACCAACAAAATATTCTACAGTAAAGCAAGTTTATTAAGTGTTAAGCTTGAAAGTATTTCTGTTGCAGAAAATTATACTGCAGCTAATTGCATTTATTTAATTAAGATTTGGATTACTGCATACCAATTATGTATATGGATAACTCAAAAATCAATTGTATATTTGTGTGAAAATAATCTGAGTGAAATTTGATCACTGTAGTGTCATTTTCCGTGAAAGATAGACAAGTTCACTGTCAATATGCATGATACTGAAGTACTTGTAGTTATACACTGGTTATGTTAGAATCAAAGATTGAACACACACTGTTTATATTTATGATCCATATCAAATCAGCCTACTCAAATAAGAGTATAAAACCAAATATGGAATGGGAGGAAGCAATTACAGTAACTGACCCAAAGTTGGCAATAATTAAAATAAACATATATCAATACTATATCTAAGCCCAAACCAGTGGAGAGTAAAGCTGATTATATGACTTACTTCAGTAACCTGGAGTGTTTATTATATAGTAACATATAATAAAAAATATACAGCAACAGTTTTAATATATTAAAATTTTGTATAAATTATAATTTTGCATCGCTTAAAAAATAGAAAATCGCAAAATATGACACACCCACACACACACATATATATATATATATAATATATATATATATAATCAATCTCTTAGATAAGTGTGTCTAAAACGGAAAATAATTAAAATCTTTCAAACACTGAGGTCCCATTCAGCATCTAGCAGTATTTAGTATTGTAGATCATCTAACTAATTTCAAAAGTTTAATTAACAAAATAAGACAACCGAATCAAAACAATAATCAATAGAAAAAGAATCCGGCCTGAAAACTTCGTCAGGGGCCACTTTCAAGCAAGGATTCCAAATAAGGGATTTTTTCTGTGAGGCATCAGTGGACAATGGTCAAAAGTATTGACACCTCGTGACTCCGAAAATGAAGGCAAAAGAGACATACCAATTTAAACAGCAAAAGACAAAAACAAAGCAAAACATTAAAAAACGTCAACAAATGAAACAAATATATATATATAAAAAGTTAAAAAAACATAAGAAAAATCACAATTAATGACTCAAAATTAAGAAAACCAAAAGTGTACTGACCTAGCCGCCAACAACAGTTGTTCCTTTCCAATAATAATACTACAGTGTAACTAAAGATAAATGGGATTTATTAGCGCCATCTATTTCACTAATATTTAATTATTTCTTTTTTTATTAAAATATTTATATTGCAGTAGTTTTGGGAAAAATCATTATTGTTTAAATTTTTAATAAAACTATTTGTTTCTTTTATAGGAGAAATTTTGTTATTATAATTTGTTTTAATTTTATTGAATTGTGAGAAAATTAAATTTTTGAAAATTTTAGAGTTAAGATTAGAGTGATAATTACAGAGTTTAATTATATTAAATTTGAATTCGTCTCTTTTATCATAGATACTGTCTCTTTTATCATAGATATTAATTATTTTTTTCTCGTAATAATGCAGGAAAATGTTGGCTAAAGCACTTGAAAAAGCTGTACCCATTGGAATACCCTTAACTTGTTTATAAAAATCAATACCATTGAAGACATAATTTTCGGTAATATTAAAATTGCATAAAACCAGCCAGTTATGTTTCTTAATTAACATTTTCATTTAAATATTTGTCATAAAATAATTAATAGTTACTTAATAAACGGATGGAGATTTATTGATGATTTAATTTTGATTAACTTAGATAATACCAATATTGTTACTAACTGCTATCCAAAAGAATTAACTTTAACAGAAACAAATAAAGATAATCTTGAAGCTACTTGTCTGGATTTGAGGATCGAAATTGCTAATGATAAAACAATAGTCGATAATCAGGAAATGGGTTTTGATTGTTTCAAAAGATTCCAAATATTTTTGCCATTCCAGAATTACATAAAGTTTTATTTTGTGTTTAATGGCTTCTCACAAATTTTAAAAAAATGCAAAAAAATCATTTATTTTTATTTTTTACTAAACACAGAGAAACAAAACAACACATGAAGGTTTTAAGTTGAAATTTTAATTTTTTGTGGATGTAAAAGCATATAGTTTTAATTTTAATTTACTATCTCAAGTGAATGAAAAAAAGTTAAATATTAGTCTTTGTATGATAGTTTTTGAAACAAGGGTTAACAAAAAGTGATACTTGACATTTTGTACACTGGTATCTGGCCCCTTTTCTTACTGATTTACCTCTGGAATCTGTTTTATGGGAGTAGAGAGTTCACTGACTCATCAGGTTTGATTTTTTTTTTCTTCCAGTTACAGGAATCCCTATTATCATAACCACTGTTTACAAAAATTGCTTTTGTTATCTCGTATTATTGCCATTATTCTACTTTCTCTCAATACAACTACCATTCTTTTATACATTACCAATCCACAAGCAGAAGTATGCTATTCAATAGAAAAAAGTCACTTTCCTTCACGTTTGTATTCACATGACTAGCCCTATCATAAAAAACCTGCGAAACCAACAAAATTTGGCAAACTGCAATCAAAGCTGAATATCTCCTTTTATTTCCTCCAGGCTGAGTAAAACCTTGATTTTTTAAAAAATAGTACTCTGCTTCACCTTTAGTATTCTTGGATAACTAGCTGCAATATATATGAACTCAAGATAATCAGGCAAGCGGTTAATACAAGAGTGAAGAGCCAGGATATTCAATTCTTCTCCATCAATATTTGCTAACTTTGCAGAAAATTGGCTTGTTCATCTTTTCGGGGCTTTCACCCTGGAGAGACTGACCAAATGACCTTATATTGTAAATAGTATTCTTGACTCAGAAGATGCATTCGGATGCCTGCACAGTTAAGCTATATGTAGAAGTATCTGCGAGTAGATTGTGAAATTTTGAAACAGTAAGATATTGTGAAGCAAGAGCGTGTCACAAATCTTTTCTGAAAGAATATGTAAACTTATGAAGACTGGAAAAAATGTTTTGAAATATGTTGTGATTGTGTTAGTTAGTATATGGCATTTTTATTCCACATTTAGCTTGTTTATCTGTTACTTAAGAATAAAGAATGGGTAGTTTTTATTTGCCTAAGTATCTTTTTTCATATCTCTGTTCCAATATGAATTCCTTTAGTGAAAAAAGGCGAGTAATTAATCAAGGCTCAATTATATCACACCAAATGTATATTATATGGTACTTAATTAAAGACTAGAAAAGTATTTCCGAGTTGTTGAAAAGAAAAAGATCTTTTTTGATTGATTGATTGAAGTGGAATGAGAAAGGGATTTTTGGCAACAAAAGCTATTATTCCCTAATGTCAAAAGAGTGCATTCAAGAGATATTAAAGAAACTTCCGAGATTGAAGAAGGAAAAGTCAGTCAGCCATCTGTAACAGAAAGGAAAAAAGGTTTTTAAAAAAGCTGAGTTAAATTTAAAACTTCTTATTTTGATCACAAAAAATAGTGTTATTATATGCTAAATATTTTAATTTCAGAATTTTATATTTTTTTTTTTTTTTTTTTTTTTTTCAGCTGCACAAGTAGTTAATGGACAGAAAATGCGTTCATTAGAAAGTGGAGATGTTTCGATAGCATCACAAAGTAGTAAAGAGGTAGGAACTACTTAATATTAAAATATAAATTAAATAGTATTTTTTAATATTTTATATCTTGATTTGATTTTCCCCTTTTATTGACCTTCATGGAAAGTATTAAATTCAAAAGAAAAAAATGCTGGAGTATTTAATAATGTAAATTAAAAATTTTATTATTAATAAATTTTGAATAAAAATCACAATTAAAAATTTCCAAAGGTGTTGCATTAAAAATCATTCAATTTCAGAATTGATTTTCTGTATCTATAACTTTTTTTTAATAAATATTTGACTTAGTAGTTTAACATGTTGGCACAAGACCTACTTTAATATCAAAATATGGCAATCAGAATTTAATATATTTTTTTTCTTTCTAAGAATTGATTATATTGGGATGACTGTATTCTATACAAGTGAACTTGTGCTCATTTTTTTACATAAGTGATTTAAAGTTAAAGAATTTTTTGACTTTTAGGAAATATGAGAATCTAAAGAATTATAGAAAAAAAAGTTAAGATACTAAAAAATGGCCAAGAGAAATTTATTTTCAAATCTTTGTCATTTTAAATTTTTGTTGGTGACTTAATAATGTAACATATAACTATGAATTCAATTATTGCCAGCAATATTTTGTTGTAATAATTTTTAATAGAAATACTTAATTTTTAGAAATATTAATATTTTTTTAATACATATTATAATTTTAGGGCTCTCCCACAAAAGATTTAAGTGAAAGTTCATCAAGAAAAGAAAAAGAAAAGGAAAAAGAGAAGAAAAAGAAGGGTGGAATTAAAGCTCCATCATTTTTGAAATCTAAGAAAAAGCACAAAAAAGAAAAGCAAGAAAAAGGATCCACTGATATATAATATAAAGGTTTCATTCCTGATTGTTATACTAAGTACAAATATTAATTTTATATTTTTCAATTTTCTAATACTTTTTATTTAATTCTTTTCAGATATTTTTTAGATTGCATTAACAAGTGAGAAAGATGATTATTTCAAGTGTGCATACTATCATTGAGTCTGCGTGCTACGCTTCAATAGCGCTTTTTTATAGATACAATATTTCATATTTATGTGCATTGTTGCTGAGTTTACATTTGTATTTGTTGAACTTTCACTTAGACATTAATTTTTTCATAAGACTAGCTTCTTGAGAAAGTTTTATATGTATTTTAATTGATTGTAGGTTGTATTTTTCAAAGTTTGTTCCATGACTTCTATACAAATTAAGATGCTTTATATCTAAAATTGATTTTTTTTATTTAATTTTTTAAATGCTGGACATTGTTATGGAGATAATCATACTTTATCTTATGAAAATTAGTAATTCTTTTAAAATCCATGTTGATGATTTTTTTTTAAAAGCACAATTTATTCTATCATCTCTTCCTTATCTTTTTGGAGAGAACAAATCACATTACTATATTCTATTGTTTTTTAATGGAGCAGTTTGAGTTTTTAAAGTTTTAAGAAAATTATGTAATTTATAGATTAAATTGTGCTGAGGTTTTATCTTAATTCAAAGCAATTGTAGCTGTTGCTTTCTGCTGTGTGCTAAATTTTACTGTTTGCTGAAAATTTTAAAGTGTACTTTTTACTATATAAATGCCTTGATATAAAATCTATTAATTTGTATCCAGAATAGAATTTAGATTTTTACAAAAACATGCTAAATCACAACTTCCTGTTACTTGTGAATTTAAAGGAAAACAATAATATTGCTTCTATGAAAGTTATCCTTTGAATCAATACATTTAATTAGATCAAAATTGAATGAGGTATTTCATTTTTTATATGTAATAACAAACTATACATACAATTAAAATTCATTCCTGTTCAAAATTTTGTTTGAAAATTAAATGTTTATCAAGAATTCTAGTGTTAATGTGTTTCACCTTTCTCGTGATTTGAAATTTTTCAATGAAGTTGGGGAAAAAAAACTTGCTTATAAATAAAACTGTGTTTCTTTTTCCTAAAAGCCTTTTTTCCCCTACATGTTTGTTTCTTATATAATTAGTTCTGTGTCTAGTTTTAAAAAAAAATTTCAGACATAGCTGATTTATTATCATTAAATCTTAAGCACTCACATTTGCATTGATTTAAATAAAGTTATATTTCACTGTAAGCACCCTTCTTTTTAAATGTGAAATTAGCATTTTTTCCCCAGTCTTTTGTAGTATGTTTTTGCTAATCAAATTTCAATTGTATAGATCAATATTTATAAACAATTTTTGATTGTGTTTCTTTAAATTGTCTTTTAAGTACTTAACATTGTTTTCCTCTTGATTCTATTTTTAATGAAATTGTGTTTATGTACTAACAGTATTTTATATACACCTAGATTTTTTTAATATTTAATTATTTTGGATCTAGCCATTATTGCTACATTATTTTCTCCTATTATTACATCATATTCTTCTGGTTGCTGCTATTGCATTTTTTTTTTTTTACGAATATTTATTGTTGCTTCATTCTAGTCAAAGCTGTTTTTGTTTTTAACTGTCCAGTAGTTTTTTTTTTCTCTTAATTATTCATTGAATTTAAAAATTATCCTATGCTTATCAAATTTTATTTTTTGGAGTGTGCATTTTCTTATTCTTTGTTCTGTTGTTGATAGTATGTGTAACTCCAATAATTTAATTACTGTAGGCTTGCTTCTTGATGATCCTAGTGGGACCATTACAGAATAGAATAGATAACATAAAATATCATGTGCTGTTAAAATGAATGTGTAGAAGATAATTTGAATCTTTTTTATATACAAAGTTTCTTTGTACACATTTAAAATGCTTCTGTGTGGCAAGCCTACTGTTTTTTGTGATTTAAATTATTCACAATTTTGCTCAAAGTAATGTGGTGTTGAAAGTAGAAGAACAAAATTTCAGTCCATTTATCAGTAATTTCTTTTTATTAAAACCTTGGTGGGAATTTTGTATAGTTTTGGAAAATTTGAGATAATTTATTTTTTTGGTACTGATTTGTGATCCTGTCATTAAAAATTTTTTGAATATAAGAACAGGTTCCAGATAAAAAAAAAACAAAAAAAAAAAAAACACTGCCACTGAAGAAAATGAAAAGCAATTTACACGCAACATTTTTACACTTCCATGGAAATGTTTTTTCATTAGATTCTTTATCAGAATTGCTACTTGGATTTGATTTTCTGTTATTGCATATATATGCTAATACATTTGAAAAATTCTTTAATTGTTTGTTACTTCTAACTTACAAATTTAAATGGAAACTTTCTATTAAAAAACATTTTCATGAAGCTGTATGGTAGTACTTTTGTAGCTATTGTATAGTTTTATATAAGGTAACTACGGTTTCCTTGCCTAAAAGTTAGGTCATTTTTTGGCTTTGAGGCAAGTTTGATGCTTCATAATTTTTTAAACACCAGATTTCCTAAATTACCCCACAATTAAAATATTTGTTGCTTTTGTAGAGAATGTAAAAAAAAAAAAAAAGGATTTTGTTTGATAATTTAAATTTAATCTATTAATGTGGCAATTATCATTTTGTCTGTAAATGCTTGTGCTATTTATTGAAACTATTATAACCTCTAAAGTTAGATTTTAATTTTAAATGGTATTCAATTCTTTATTTAGCAACTGTGTCTAGTTCTTAGCTTTTTTTAAAAACTATCTTTTTCTAATTAGCATTGATAAATTCTAGTAAAATTGTTAATTTACTTAACTCAGAAAAAATGTGCTTCCTAATTTTTTCATTGTTTAACTTTTTTTAAAATGAAAAGCTCATGAAAGTTTATGTTTATCTGTGCATATATTGTATTAACATATAATTTCTAATAAATATTCCGATAATTACCTGTTCAAAACTCTACTTTGTGAGAGTTTTTAAGTGACTAGGTAATATCGTTATATTAGAAATTATGCAGTAACATATGCATTTGTACTATTGTGAAATAGTGTTTTAAGCATTGCATTTTATTATGTAGGCTTTTCATGCAATGCTGCTTTTTTTGTTAACTTTCTGTGCTTTTTTTTTTTTTCCTTTACTCTCTCTTTCTGATTTATTGTTTTTTGAAAACAGATTTCATCATAAGTAAAGAAAGTCTAATAGAATTTGCATTAAACCTAATATCATAATCCGATTTATATTTCAAAACACAAATGCTAAGAGCTAGTATATTACGAAAAAGTGCTTTTCCCTGATATATTATGCACATATTTTAATTCAGTACAAAATAAAATTTTCACCTGAAAGTACTTTGATACTGAAATAATTTCTGTACACTGCCAAGCAAATTAGAACTACATTTTAATAACTTATTTAACTTTTCTGAGCATTCATGTATAAATAAGTTGTTGCATTATTTATAATCCTTTTTTGCAGAAATTCTTTTCTTTTTTATACATTTTCATTTTCAGTACATGATTTAGAGAATTCAATGTATATATATATAATTAACATATTTTTAATGAAATTGCCAGTGGAAAGTTTATTGAATATTGCCTGTGGATTCGGGAATTTTGTTCATCTTCCACTGCAATTTATATGTTTTAGTTCCTACTTATGAAAAACATTGACATAATATGGTTGAAATGTGTAAATATTTACTGTTACTTTTAACAATTATTTACATTGATTTATTTGCTTAATGGCATCTCTAACATGCTTTTTAAAGCATGTTATTTTCGGAGTGTTTGATTTTCTAATCTTATTTTCAAATATTTCATTGTGCAGCCTCATGACACTTGGTTATGAAATGTATTATAATAATTATAGCAACTAAATATTTATTGATGTTTTGTTTCCATCTTTGATTTTTTTACTAGCTTTTTATTAACTGATTCGGATTTTTTTCAGTTAAATTAATGAAATGAATTATAAATGTTGCTATTATATGCATTTTTTTTGAAGAAAACTTATTCTTTTACAGCATATTACTATTTTATTTTTATCAGTAGCTCATCAATGCATTTGCTGATAAAGCAGTTTTGTTCTCAATAGCCAGAAAAAATAACTATAAATAAACAAATTTATTTATAACAGTTTTGTTTTATTTTGTTGTACTTTTATTCACAAGACAATTAATTCTGAATTTTTTTTAATTATTATTTCTTTTTTATTTACAAACTACAGAATAAGAAATATTGTGACTATTGAAAAAAATGAATCTGCATGTCTCCCAAGTCCAAAAGACACATTTTTTGGACGTATACATTACTTTATCCATATATGAAACAATTTTTTTTTCAATGAAAGAAGTTAGCTGAATAAATGAAATTTACCATGCGATTCTAATAGGTAGGTATGTAAATATGAATGAAACTTCATTATGTTTTAAAGGAACTTAGTTTTTTTAACACTAGTAATTGATAGTCTGTCTAATAAAACAATAGCAAAAACGAATAATTTAATTTCATAGATATTTGTCTATAACTAATATATATGGGCATGTATTATGTCATTATTGATGTGTGCCTAGTAGATTTATTAATTATCATTCATGTATTAAACCACTAAAAAATTCATTATGTCTACTAAAATAAACTGTACCCAAGGAGAATATCTTAATACATCAATATATGAGTATGATTAAATGTGTTGAATATGGGCCCATGTAGAAAGAAAAAACAATACTGATTTATAAAAATGAATTTAATTTCAAATTATTTATTTGGAATTTAAATTTAAAAGCAAATTAGATACCTGTTATTTTGAAGATTTATTTAGTACATAATTTCAGTCAAAATGAGCCAGTTTTAGTAATCTACCAACTAAAAACTTTAAAAAAAAATATTTATTAACATCGTTAAAATTGAAAAAAATAGTGTCAATTGTAAGTCAATTCCAAAATCAGCAATGTTGGGAAAAGGCTGCAATTAAAAAATATTTTAATAAACCTATTTTTTCTCTTGATTGGCCTAAATTTTTAATTTCAAATACAAATTAAAAATATTTTTTTGCAGTTAATGGAGAATAAAATGAATGTTTAAGTGATAATTTTGTACCTAAACATATAATTTCTTCACCACAGTAATCTTGATAGTGCTGTTCCAAAATATAAGGAGTAAGAAGTGCAATAAA
>JAPMOQ010022274.1:915070-932557 GCA_026543055.1 Argiope trifasciata
GCCAAAAAAAACCATTAAATCAAAGGGTAAATTCGTAAAATATTTCTCACATTTATTTTATTTATATCAAGAAAAAAAAATATTTTACTATGACTAAAATTAAATAATAAATTATGAGTCACATTAAATATAATAATAAAAATACACTTTACTGAAATTTTCTTTTACTTAAAACAAGATTTGTGAAATATTTTCGCCAGGTGATACTCCCAAAAGGGAATATATTTAGTACTAGCCGCCTATGGCGACCAGCTGGTTCGCCATGAGTAATGTGTTCTAAAATTTTTTTTTCGGTGATGTTGCCAAAATATTAAATATTTTTTAAAGAAAGCGAAAAAGGGAAAAAAATTTATTCAATAAATGATTTAAATGTTGCAAACGATTTTTAGAAACCTTGGCTTTGCATTTATTTTTTTTAGAAACTATAACATTTTATAATGGAAAAAAATATTGAATTAATGATACAGATATTGCAAAAGGTTATAGAAATATGCCATTAATTCGGGATTTCGATGCTTATCCTGTCTAAATTCAATTAGGTTTACCGTAAATAAAGATTTAATGAATTAATAATTTAGATATTTCAAGCGATTATAGAAATCTTTGCTTTGCATTTCTTTTTTTAGAAAGTATCACATTTTATATTTCTTTTATTTTATCCAGTCACGTGATAAAAAAAACATGGTTAAAATATTTCTTTAAAAATTCGTTAAAAATATAAGCCTAAGTTATACATTAAAACACTGAAACCATTAGAAAGTTAATTTTTTTATCTTTAAATTAATGTAAAAATCATGTTTGTGCTATAATATTATAGTGGAAAAACGTCGAAATTTCGCTTAAATTTTAATTAATTCAAATTCTAATTAAAAATTCGAAAAAAGGGCTCCGGGATGCACATTCCCGACCTCCAAGGTATACATGTACCAAATTTGGTAGCTGTAGGTCCAACGGTCTGGCCTGTAGAGCGCCAACACACACACACACACACACACATTGAGCTTTATTATAAGTATAGATTAGCAGCTGTACCCATGTCTTGGCCTGAATTTATATGTTCTATATATAGAGAGAAGCAGATGCAAAATACTTTCACATTTTATGCATAACTTCTTTAAAAAATTAAGACACTCAATTGTAGTTATTAATCTAAGATTTCTAGTTAATTATTAATATAAGATTTCGAACAAGAAATTTTTTTTTCTTGCATTTGGCACATTATATATATAGATATGCATAGATAAATAAGATCATTTAGTGGTAATAGTATATAATTGACTGTAAAAGAAATACTTTTTTTAGTTCACACTGGCTTTTTTAAAAAAAAAATTAGGAAAATGTCAAAAAGAGTGGCAGCAACCTAAAAGCTTTTTGGTGTCAGATAATAAGTCTACGATTTAATATTTTATCTAATGACACATATATATGGTTTAGTATAACTACAGAAAAAGACCCAGACCAGTCCTTAATTCTGCTTGGTGATAGAAAAACCTACACTTGCCTGTCGAGCCTTGCCAATGGTCATTTTAAATGTCTTTTCTTAGGGTTAAAAATCTTACCCTCTTTGTCCGCAATGCTGCAAACATCAGGCCTATGCTGATCATATTCTAAACTATTTAGGACTTCTTTGGGGAGAAAGTTATCCTTCTCCCTTCTTCGTTTTTGACCTGCTTCTTGTCAATGGATTTTTGGTATTGGTCTGACTAAATCAAGCATGGAGATTAGCAACAACAAAGAAAAGAAAGAAAAAAAAAAGAAAATTCCAGCAATTTGGAAAATGTGCAAGTGAATATTTACATTAAATATCATTAGTAATATTTATGGATTAAGTGCATTGAAGAATGCCAAACCTTACATAAATAAATAAACATGCAGTGTCTAAAACAAGTGTTTAATTCTTTGATATTACAAATAGACATATACTTCATATTACAAAGTTAAATATGGACCCATATATATATGAAAATATTTTAGTTTTCGCAGAGAGGATTATAATAAGTTAGAAATATTAATTTATATGCAATCTATATAGGAAAGAGAAAGAAAAAAAAAGGATCTATTCGTAAAATGTTTTTCTTATGTTCATGTGAAGTATTCGATATTTCATTCTTCTATGCATAAAATTTCTTCGAAATAGCAATTTTATTGACGAAGACCATTCTTTATTTCCTGGAAAATATTCGTTGTAATTTTCCGATATATTATACATATCATAGAAGATAATTAGAAAAACAAAATTTTAAAAAATGTTTTATTAACTTTCTTTAAATTAAAAAAAAAATGTTTAGATAAAGCCTTAATTTAAGGGCTCAAAATTTTTTCAAAATGAAAACCTTCGATAACACTTCAAAATAGCATTTCTTTTAACATAATGAGCTAATGTATCATCCAGTTCATTATTTATAATTTAAAGACTGGTTTTTTGAATTCATAAATAAAGATTTACAGAGCATGTATTATCAAATCTAATTCAACCCTCAGATCAAACATACTTTCAATCAAAATCAATTGAATTTTTATCAGTAACCATTCAGCATACTGTTGTACAAAATGGAATCAACAAGATGTTTCTTAGAATTTTTTTTTCTTCTTTCAAACATAATTTCATAAAATAATGAATTGTGAGAAACAAATTTAAAAATTAACACCAAAATTTAAAATAAGTATGATTAACTGATCAATTGAATATATTTAAATATTGCCTAAAATAATAAAAATAGTGTAAGATTATCACATGAAAGAAAATTAGAATGATAAAATTCAATTATGAAAACAGTGCAGTCTATATTTTTGTAGTGTATCCAGTCTGTAAAAGATTTTGTTGTTGTTGTTAATTAGGCAGAGTTGTGTTTGCTTTCATTATTACATTTATGCTATACTATGACACCACTCTAAATACAATCAGGTAGGAAAAAAAAAGTACATATATTATATTCAAGGGGGGGAAAAAATGAATATTTCAATATTAAGAAGATAATGCAAGAAGATTTTGAAAAAGTGAAAGCTGGATATGTTTCAAAGACTATTACAATATTTAATTTATAAAATATTTTATAGTACAGACAGTATTATCTTTCACTCGTACTTAAGAGAATCTTGTATTCAACTCAGAATTTTAGTATTTAATATATATAAATAAAGAGTTTCAGCCATTATAAATAAAATTGTTATATCTTCATAGCCAATTGCCACTCATAAATCTGAAAAATTTTAAGGTCTTTTCAAAATATGCATTTATATGAAAATACTTTTTCCACATTATTTCATGTTGAGTAAAAAAATGCTTGCTAAGTGCAGAAAATGTCGTATATAACAAATTTTGAAATAATAATCTAAAACTTGCCAGTCAAATATTTAACGGCTATACTTTTATTTTTAAAATGACTGTAAAAATGGTTATAAATAAATATATTCCAAAACAAGATGTTAGAGTTTTTGTAACAAATTTTCCAGATACACAAAAGCTAAATTGATATAATATGGGCTATTTTTTACGAAATCCGGAAGCTTTAGAAAAAGTATTTCAGAATTTAAATGAAGATAATTTAATAATCTATCAAAAAATTTATGCATATTGAGAATAAGGAGCTTATTTCTTGTAATATAAAAGAAGAAACTTATCATAAAGTTATTAATAGAACTCTTCTCTTTTTACATAAATAATTTGTCATATGTAATGAAAAAAACTATTTAAAAAATATCAGTATTTGTAATTCATTTCATTTTGACATAATGATAAAAGTCTCACTAAATATGGATAAAGCAAAATTTACAATTAGAATGTATACAAACATTTTGTTTCTAAAATTTTTAAAAAGTAATTTTTAATCAGTAAGAACATTTTAGCAATAATTTTCCATAAACCCCATATTTCCATTTGGTTTGAATTTCACTTAATAACATTATGCATATATATATATATAAAAATAAAAAAAGAGTTAAATAAAATTTTAAATTTTAAATGTTTCTTTAATCATGATTATTTCTAGTGTTAACTAAAATATTAATGTCATTTTAAAAGATAAGAATCATTCTCGAATCAATTTTAATAATGAATTCTTTACTAAAAATGCATATCGTTTAATTTATTTGTTATAAAGAAAGCCAATTAAATAACTGTACTCTCAAATAATTAAAAACGAAACGTAAAGCAAGATTCAGTAAGCAAAAGGTAGATGGAAATATTTTCTGATTGGCCAGTGGTCATATTTTGATATACTTGACCAAGCGAAAAGTTGAAACATGAATACTTTAATTGAAATATCGAACAAAATTTAGTACATAAATAAAAAGTAACGACTGGGGAGAATTGAAATGTAAAATACTTACTGGAAGCAATAAACAGAAATGTTTGATTGTTTGATACTGTAACCCTGGAGTTGAAGTTAAATGTCAGGATTTTTGTTTACGATCTGGAGCAAAGGATTGTATATTAGCATCGAGGCAATAACGCTACAAACTATAAGTATACAGCACTAAGTAAATGACAAAAATCTTAGGAAATCTAAATTTATTATATTTTTTTATTTATTTGTAGGATAAGCATGTTTTTTACAGAGGAAAAAAATATATATTTGACATATAAGTTGTTAATTGGATAAAATATATGACGTCATACAAGTCAAAATTTACTTCTGAATTGTACAATATAAAATGCAGTTAAGAAAATAATCACTTGATACTGGATTGTTGAAATAGGTGGAGTCTACTAACGTCTTTTCATATTATTTGAGAATAGCTGAATTTTTCGAAATGATAAAAGAATAAGAATATGCCATACACAGTACGATATAGAACTGTATAGCATTACAGAACTATTAAAGATTTTAGTTGGAAATAAGTATAAGCTTTGAAATCCTTTCCCATTTATGGTTTGATGAAGCTTTGAACTTACTAGTTTTGTTGTTACTAATTCAATAGCTCTGCATATTCTTTTAAAATCTAAAAATTACTGTAACTAACAATATCGAATGGTAATGAAAGGTGGGAATTTAACAATTTCTACAAGACGTAAACAATCTAGCAATTTGTGACCAATTCTGAGATCGAAATTGAGCTGGAGGTATTCGGTTAAATAAACAGAATACTATACTGGATGTTTCATAAATACTGGGACAATCTTAAGGGGAGGTAGGGGACATCACAAGGATTCAGAATTGCATAGTAACTCGTGGTTTGAAATACCTTCTTTCGGAGCTAAATGGTGTTGTTCACAGTAGCATATAAGGAAGCAGACCTACAATGCCTCAGACATTCAGTAATTAGTACTCATGCAGGCATTCCCAGTATAGAGATATGCAGCCAAAATCAATTTAAAAACTATACAACAATAGCATAATAGAATTACGAGAAAAATACGTAGCACGACTTGGTACATGGGAACTGCAAACCTAAGTAAAGTACTTAATTATAACTCATTATTAGAAATCCTACATAAACTCTCAACAAATTTTTATAATGTAATGGACCACTAACGATAATGAAGTTATAAAAAACATCAATATATACCTCCCTAACTTAAAAATTAAAAGGCGCAGAAATATTACTTTATTGCAATAGCCCCTACTCAAGACCAAAATTTTCATGTACCAATCTTCCCACCACCAATTGACTCACTCCCCATTGGCTAAAGTCAAATAATAGAAAGAAAGACGCAAAGTATCCCTCAACTGTGCATAGCTCCACACCTTGGAGACACCCTCACTCTCACCCCACTTGGCCAATGCGTCCTCATTGGACAAAAGACTTAACCTACTCTGTCACCCATGCTTTCGCAAGGAATCAATATGGACTGGAAATCATTTCCTACCACTTCGCAGCAAAAGGCATCTGCGGCAAGGACTTTACTCTACCAGTAAGGAGATAGCCTCTTGAAAGAGGCAGGAGCTCCTTAAAAATATGACATCCCTCAGTCATTTGAGCCATGATCACTCGCAGAGGAGTATGGAACGTCTTACGAACACAGAGGTGGCAAATGTGGATTGGTAGAAGGAAATGCAAAAGCGGCTGTAAGGTTGTGTGGAGAAAGGTACCCACAACGTGATGTACCAGACCGCCGGATGTTCAGTAATTTGCATCACAATTTGTATGGATATGGGTCATTACAAGGCAATAGACATAGTGAGGGCACTGTAATAGTCATAATGAGGACACGAGTGACTTAAACTCCTAGGGCGGAAGAAAATATGTTGGATATCGTTAGAAAGAATCCAAATGCCAGTATATGAGCCGTCGCTACAACAGTTGGAGGATCTCGGAATAGTGTTCATCCTGTTTTTCAACGTGAAAAATTTTGCACACATGCCATCTGCAAAGCGTACAGTTACTGCTCTCCTCAGATTATCCTCCTCGTCAACGTTTTGCACGGTGGTATATCGATTAATGTTTCCAAGATGCAAATTTCCCATCTTACGGATTAATGACGGATTTAGCGTACTTAGCGTGAGATGGATGTTCAACTAAAAGAATGCACATTTATCGGTTGGCGAGAATCTCCATGACATAAGACCACATGCCGCCTAACATAGCTTTTCATTGAATGTTTGGGTTGGTGTGGTTGGTGACGTCTTAATCGGACCTTATTTGTTGCTATCGCCCTAATGTCTGCGCAATACCATCAGTATAAAAATGCAAACTGATATATAAGAACAGTACTGATTGAGATAAAAGCGCAACACAGCTTAGAGAAAACTGTGGATGAAATTTTATGCGTCATATTCAGAAGAAACATTAAGATATGAGAACTGTGGTAAATCGACTAGTTCCACATGAAAACTGTCAATACGAAGTGTACTCAGACAGGTCAAAAACGTAAATTAATCCCGGATTCGCTGTGTGAATTGTCAAAGATAACCTACTGCATATAGATATCTGTATCAAATTGCAAAAAAATATAATTCAGGTTTCAGGTGAAAATCACTTGTGGTTGATTGAATTGCGGTATCGCGCCAATGTGACGATTGAATTCCGCCAAAAGTCGAAATCGTGATCATACGATTTGCAGTCGTGTAGCATATCCTCTAGACAAACGTGATCATCAACGTTTAGTGACTGTTACTGGCTTATTAAGATACTACCACAATACTCCCCCATCAGTGAGTCTCGGAGAGGAGAACGATTTTTTTTAGCTCCACACGTTATGGCGAGAGCGAGTGAGTTGTTGCTTCAAGTAAGTCTGACTACTTTGGTTGCTCCAGGCGTTATAGCGAGGCGAAGAGCCTGCTCATTGTCCGAGGACACCAATGTGTGGATGGTATTGACTAGCATTGTGCCAATGTGGAGGTTGAATTCGGTTAAGGATCGAACATGCGACCTTCGGATCCATAGCCGCGTAACATATCCACATGAAAAAAAGTGATCACCAGTATTTAATTGCTGTTATTGTTTTATTAAGATACCACCACACACTGCTATTGAATTTACACCAAGATGAGTTTTAGAAAATGATATAGAAATCCTTTTATTCACTAATAACATTTCAACCCTCCAAATTATAAAAGCCCTTGACAAATATCCGAAAACAACATCAGAGTTAAGGCAGTATTTAAGATGCAAGGCCATTAGATCAGGCTTTCGTCATTGAAAGCATATTCTGGTTGACCGGGAAATGAATAACTTAAACATTTTGCAAATTTCGCCCTAATTAATGGAAAAGAATTCAAAAATCGGACCCTCATTCAAACATTGAACACAAAATCATAATATAAATTCAGAATGATAGAAATATTGGGAATTTTATGATTCTGTATAAGGGCTTGGATTACAGAATTCACAACAAGATCGACGACAATGTGTTTGTCTTTCATAAATATCAGATTTACTTTCTGAGCAACCATGATACTTTTCATGCATATTTGAACAATTTTAAAGCACTAAATGGTCTCATTTGATCTTGTGGGAAACCAAGTGACGTGGACCATTATGTATTTGAATGCATATGCACTAAGAATTGCTGTCTTTAAAAACTAGTTATCGATAACAGGAAGTTTGGTTTTGGAATTTAGCCAAACATTCTTTGGCTATCAATAAAAATATTGAAGCTTTTAAAATTAGTAAGACGAATATAATGGCAACTTTGCATTTGAATGATCTTAATGCTTTTGTATTATTTTCATCAACTGAATTTTATATCGTAATTTTAATCCTCTCATCGGGGCTCGACCATTTTTATATTGTCGTGGTTTATAATATTAGGTTGAAAACTATGAAACGGGCGTTGAATGACAGTAAAACTAAACAAAAAACGCCCGTTTCATAGTTTCCAATCTAATATGTTATTTAATGACAAAATTTCTAATTATGTCATATTTTTAAATCATTATATCTACTGTTATATAGAAGTAGGTCTTGTTCATCTTAAATTTTTTAAACCTATACTATAGTCTGGATATTTTTGTAACTGGTTCAAGGTTACATTTTCTACCCCGTTACTGGTACCAGATAACCAATAACGAGATAGAAAATGTGACCTTGAACTGACTATAGAAAATACAGAGTATATGGGGGTTGAATTGTGTAATCATTTTTATTCCCCGCTGGTTTGAGTTAAATAGATGCATCATTTTGTTTGTTATTTAATTACTCTCCATTTAGGGGCAATGACTGTACATGTACTCCAGTGTTCCGTACTAGATTTTATACCCTTATTTGGGAAACTAAGTTAGTGGGAGTTATAAATAAATAATAGTCAAATAATTGATTATCGAAAGTGGATATTATTGATAGTTTTGGAGATCTGTAGTCACCTGCTAAGATATAGAAAATAATCTCAAGATTCAATCATAAACATTTACTATGCATGATGGCTTCGCGTATGCCACATCAAACACATTCCTTCTAGCATGCCTTGAGAGCTTAAAGAATAGAGAGCAGGTTCAAACGTTATTTTCTTCATTTGACATGGTCGAAGTAAGACCCGTCTTGAAATATATTTACAATTTCAAAGAGAAAAATTAATCTGGAAAATCATACCTTATGATTCTCAGCAAATACTAGTTTCCTTCGACTACTAATTCTTCACCCACCATATTAATAGTCATGTCAATCAACTTCAGCGAACTATATTTTACCATAACAGATGAAAATATCATTTTAAATTATGTTGCTACATAAACATAGATCATTCAAATTATTTGGTTATGGTTGGAAAATGGTCCATTTTATTGGCGAAATTGGTCGAATTATTGAGGTTGGTCGGTAGGCCAATATTTTATAATGTAATATCTCTCGAACATAAAAGGGAGTGGTGGATGGGTGGTTTTTGATCAGATATCTAGGATTTTCATAAAAATAAAAATGAACGATAGATGAGATATTTCTTTCAAAATGGGTAGAAAACTGACGAACATATCAGTATAGTGGCTGTTATGGAGAGAATCTGTTGATCTTTTAAAGATTTTTATCAATAATGTTGCAATGTCGAACCCAAACTCGACTAATTAGAAATTGTCTTCCATTACAGTTATACAGTCTCACAATGTGATATCATACTGGATATGGAACATCTTGGTGGAAACTGATCTTATTCCCTTGGCAACTGTTTTCAAGTTCTAAGTGATTCTGGATAAGGAATGGACATAATTGTAAAGTTCTCTCAAAAGTATCCTAGATATGCTGTAAAAAATTAAAGTTTGAATTTTTATTGGTCAATTCATAAGTTAAATATCTTCATTGAGAGTAAATTCATCGATTAGATTAGCCCTATGAGCACAAGTATTGGTTTCCATAAAAATAAAATCAGGATCAAGTGCACCCTGGAAATAGGGAACAATCTCTATATTCACCACAATCACAAAGCCTCTCCCAAAAACATGGTATCCCCCCCTAAATGACTAAAATGTCTATGTCATAGTGGTTTCGTGCTCAAATGGTGGATTCTCGTTTCTTTCAAGACGAATTAAACAATAAAAACCAATGCTTAGAATTCAAGGTAAATAAAACAATGGGGTCGATTCATGTGAAGTAAAAATCACTGTCATGTTCTTCTGCGCATGGCATTTATACCTCCGTCCACAACGCTTTAGTAGATGAGTTTGTCATTAATGTTCTTCACCAAGTATGAAGAGGATTTTTTGTTTATGTTTGAAGTTATAACGTTGAGTAATTTTGTTTCCTTTTATTATATGTTAAAAGATGAAATACTAGTCTGAGGCTAGATGCTTTTAAGTTAAATTAAAGAGTGATTGCCTTGAAAAATGTTTTTTTAGTTTCCTTTCAGCAATCCTGAATTGCGTTGTTAGCACTGGAATAGAATGCTGTAAGCTTTCTTCGAAGCCGGTGATATGCTCCTAACATTTTGAAAAATTCTTTCAATGTGTACCCATTTACTAACTATATGAAACTGAAATCAATGGAGTTCCAGTAATTTTTATACTGTGGCAGTATATCTGACAAGTAACTTTTAATTAAAAGCCATCTGATGAATGTATTAGAATTGAATGATGTTGTGATGAGATAAAGGTTTCCAAATTGACCCAAAAACTACACAAAATATGGTATCACTTGAAGTGTCTTAAATTTTTAAAGGAGTGTTTTCAATTTAATATTACTAAAAGAATTGATAACTGCAAGATATCGAATGTAAGAGTTACAGTAGAAATAGCTAATTCAAGAATTAAAATGCACAAATATTTTGCAGGGACTCTTTTCTTATACATGTTTATATAATGTTAATTCAGTATTTTTTATTACTAGGATGTTGCATAACTTTGAAAGAACATTAATTAACATCAAATAATTTTTGAATGTGATTTTTAGTTGATGGCATTAAAATAAATACTTCAAAATTTTACTTTTTCAATCATACATTTTTTTATAAGGAATCTTAAATTTTTCTTTATCTTTTAGTAATTCATATTCAGTTATAGTTGAGTAATCATGTTAATAACAAGAGTAATTTGTTTATTCTGAATAGTGTTTTTTTCTGATAATTATCATTTTTGTTTCTTGTATTTAAACTGAAATTGATTGATGCAATGTCATGCTATAACAATGTGCTCCTCAGTGATTTCTGTTTTAAGAAATACTGGTATTTTCATTGAAAATCAATTTCCATACCAGCATTTATTATATACTTTTTATTTCAAATTTCATTGGTACATGGATGCCTGGCTCTTTTTTTTTTCCTGTTTATATATCAGTTTTGAATCATAAAATTCTGTAAGAACATAGAAGTTTCTCCCAACTTCTCTTTATATCCTATTTAATTTCTATACTTAGTATATATATATAACATGACATTATTCCTTTTTATTAAATTTACTGTATTGTACGTTTTTGTTTTATTTTATGATATTTATTCAATGTAACTTTAGCATTTTCAAATTCATTTCAGAAACGTTTTACTTTTTAAGGTATATTGCGCCACATTATGTTTTTATTGGTTATAAAAACTGTTTAGTATCTGGAATGTTTCTGTTGAATAAAATTGATTTCATCATTTACTTTGACATTCTTATGCTATGTTTATATTCTTCCTAAATGTCTAGAGTAACAAATATTTTTTGAGTTATTTTTAATAGTTGATTACATTGAAATATCCATTTGATCATATTTTTTTGAATAATTATTCATATGTATATTATTTATAATGTTTGCAATGTATTAATGAAAATTATGAAAGTGTGGTTCTGCTTGATTGTTTTTTAATGATTTCTATAAATTAAAATGAAATAACTGATTCAGAAGTTCCATAGATTTAAAAAAGTATCTATAACTTTTATATAGTATAATTTGGAATTGTTATCCTAATTTATTCCATACATACAAATTTGAGTTTCATGCTCTTTCCTCTGAGCAAATTGGAAACTTCAAAGTCTAAATATTAATAAAAATAATTACATAAGAAAAAAAAGTAATACTTTTATTAGTAAGCTTAAAAATGTTAACTTATTTAAGAGTAATAAATATTGATAAGAAACTATATTCATAAAATTCAGAAACGTTTAAATAATATATACAAAAAAACGCATGTAATTTTTCAAAAACACTGCCATAGCCATTTGTCAAAATGTATCCTATGAACAAAAAAAAGCATTCGGGAAAGGAAAGAATAAAACGGTATAAACTAATTAAAAAGCGATGTTAATTATGCAAAATAATAATTATATTGAAAATTGTAATTAAAATTTAATATAAAAACTAAAATTAAATTACTATGAAAATTTGGAGAAAATAATCCGAAATATTATTTTTTTTAATAATCAAAAGATTTTTATAGTTATTCGGCTAGCATTACATTTAACTTAAGTGTTAATGTGTCGGATGTCTGCCGATAATCAATGTTATCGGCAGACATCCTGATTTGTGCAGAATGGTTGAAAATTGCACACAAACAGTTTGTTTGGTACATGACACGAAATCGTTAATTGACCCCATTCTCCACCGATTCCTGATCCAAAGTCAGTTTTCTTGACAACATATTAAATAGATCAATTAAAACCATACTAAATAGATTCTGTGTATAGATCAAACAGATCTCTCAAGTAGCCTTCTGGAAGTAATAGATTGTGATGTGCTACCATTCATTGTGCTTTTATGTGACTAGTTAATATACTCGTATGAAGGCCATGAAAGATAAGTATTGCATTCTAAAAGGGGTTTTAACAAATGTGCAGTAACTATAGGGTATAATAATTGTTTGTTGTTGTAATCCCAATATTAGCATAATGTGAACAGTTGAGGCAATGCTAATGTCCCATTGCAGTCACGAGATTTTTTACTTCACGGCAATAGTTGACCTTATATGAATTCTATAATATGTACCGTCGCATCTCTTGACCGATATTGTCCCAACTTTCACACCAAATACAAAATGACTCATACATAAGTGTAGGCTAAATACAACTAAACTAGGGGAGTCTTGAAATAAATTTAACAGCGACGTGAAGCCACAAATATGTCCATGGTTCTTTTCATACAGTAGCCTGACAAAGGAGCGAAAAAACTCTTATTGCAGGATTGCAACATACGAACAATAACTTTTACAAAATAAATAACGATATTGTCTTTTTAAACTGTATCCATAGTATTTTTTTTCTTGTTTCCTTTTTAAGCAAGCTAGATTAATCGGTTTTTATTTTTGTTTGTTTATATATCATGAGAAATATTGTTTAATATGGTGCAATTTTTTCTTTTATTCCATTTTTTTATAACCCAACATGTTTGGAATAAAGTAAAAAGCTAAACTTCATAAAATAATGAATTATGCCAAACTTAAACGTCGATAATTAAAATATGATTAACTGACAAAATAATTGAATTACTTTATACAAAAAACACCCTTGAAGTATTGGAAATATTGTAAAATGATACAAAAAAATTAATCGATATCAAGAATAATAAAATTCGATTCTGAAAATGCTGACATTCTAGTTGCCGCGGAAATATGTCATTCCCGTATCACCCAACATTTTCATTTACTCGGAATCTGCATGTCCGATTTATGTTGGCTTATTATCGGACTGCATTTAGAAAATTTTTACAAAAACATATCATAAATACTTTATTTTGATTAAATGATACATATAAAGCTTTTTCTAAGTGCAGTAATATCTATATACGCTAGTTTTTACATTCAGCAGTAACACATTTGAATAAAAACAACACTTTAATAATAAAAAATAATTATTTCAGCAGAAACACAATTTTCAAAATAATAATAATCAAAGTAAAATAAATTCTAACATGTAATGAAAGAAAAATAATATTAAAAAGATATTAAATTTGAATAGTGCCATAATTTCAAACAAAAATGATGCAACATTTATCTTCTGAAAATAAATAACATTGAAAGACTCTCTCTCTCTCTCACACCCATCATGAAATAGCAAATGCTGGCAAAAACTGGTAGATACATTTAAGGTGGGTTCAGACGAGGCTTATTATTGTCCGCAATAGAAGATCACGCCTACTTCCGGAAAATCAAGTGACCACAACGGGACAATGGCAAATGATTGTCCCATCTGGACAAACGTTGTCCGCGTTGTCTCAAGTGTTCACACGAGGACAATACCCGGGACAACAGCAGAGAGACAACGTTTGCGGACAATAATAAGCCTCGTCTGAACCCACCTTTAGGGTTGCCATAAATCTTGTGCTTTATCTTTCAGCTCTGTATTTTTACTTGTCTCGTTCCCTGCTTAAACTATGTATGAAGGTTTAGTTTAGTTTTACAGCTCCATTTTAAAGCAACACTAGAACTATTTCAGGACGGATTTCTTAATTTGAATCGCGATTGGATGACGGGGACGATACTTGAGATGATTACCCCCTCTTCAAACTTCCACTGAGCTTTGTATGGAAGAGAAATGGTTGACATATTTTCCAAGATACAAAGTGCATTTATTAATCATAATCAGTAAAAAACTACTTCGACCTGCCAGAAGACATACGGAAATTCTGAATTACCAAAACGCCTTGATATCACATAGTAAGTTTTAAAGACCATCAACGGTCATGGAATTCTCCCATAGAAAGCACATCTCGTTGCGGTATGAGTAGCCAATCCTACATCATCAGAGCAACGAGAACCAGCTATCATATTGTACTTTCTTATTCCCATATCTGAGTTGCCTTGCGTAAAATAATTAAAAAATAAACAAATTGATTAAACTGTATAAATATTGATAAATATGAATATATTGATTAGAAGTAATGTTTAAAGTTATGCGAGTACGCACTTACCAATAGAGTGCACAATGCAAATAAGAAGAGAAAGTTTTCCTTTCCAATGGTCAAATACAACAAACAAGTTGTCAGTGAAGATTAAATAACACATGTTGATTTGTCATTATAATTTAAAAAGAACTTGCATCGAGTTTCATAATTAACTGAAGGAAAAAAAAAATGGTACAATAAAGAAAATGAAATCAACTTAAAAAATATAACTGGATTAAAAAGAATTAGCTTTGTATCTTTTTTATTATTTTATTTGGTTATTTGAACTTCATGGATTTTAAAAAAAAATCTTTGCAGAATAGACAATTATTGTTTCTTTACTAACTCCGACACTAATACGGCCGGAATTTCATTATGTAAAATAGGGGATGCGCAACAATATGCATTTTCCTCAATTTTTCGTTCGGTCTTAATCTTGACTCATGTCTCGTTAAAACCCTTTCATTCGGCTTACTGCTTTTTGATGAAATAAAAGCCTTCTGGTGCATGCGCAAAAGCGGGGAGAGTTTCCGATCTAACAGTGCCTACCCATGTTTTCTAAGTTTAATTTAATGCGTTAGAGTTTAAATGTTTAGAACTTAAACAGATCATATCTATGCTTGATTATGGCAACCCTAGATATATTTAAAAATAAGAATTGTTTGCACACAATAAATTTAAACACACATATATAAATGTATTAAAATTCCTATTAACTGCGTTTTCTTGAAGATCTGTTGCAATCATTTTGATCCTTATTAGCGCAAGATATGTATGATACCTCCGCGATATGAGTAATATCAAACCATATTGTTGGGAAATTTTTGGTAATAGAGAAAGAGAATCAGAGATGATCAACCTATTGGCACAAATTATTGTACATCTTCCCGATATTTTGAAGGTCTCCCAATGTCGTAAAAGAATAGTGGACATATTGTGCTTATAGAAATAATATCGGCATTTTTTTTTGACTTATTCTTCCAACAATCAAATAATTTTTATTAAATACTATACACGATTTAATCACTTGTTCCAAATGGCATTCAATTTTCATATTCGGATAACAGTACTAATCTTCTATGGCAGGTTTATTTTTTTGTAGAGGTTCTTCCCTATTTGTTTCATGCAGGTGACTGCTCTTTCCAATGAGTCAGTAAATGCTGCTTCAAATTAAAATTGTTTTTGTAAGCTTTGCCGCAGAAATCGCATTCATAAGGTTTCTCGCCTGTATGAATAATTGAATGCCTTAGCAATGCACCTTTACGTCTAAACTCTTTGCCACACATCTCACATGTATGAGGTTTTTCGCCAGTATGAATACGACTATGAGCTTTTAAATAATGTTTCTGAGAAAATGTTCTATTGCATATCTTACAAATAAGAGGTTTTATTTCCTTATGGATAAGCAAATGTCCTCTTAAACTTCGATCTTGGGAGAACAACTTCCCGCACACGCCACACACATGTGACTTCGTATTTAAATGCACAAGAGAATGTTTTTTTAGATAGCATTTTGTTCGAAATGCACTTCCGCATGTTTTGCATACATAAGGTTTTTCTTTTGAATGAAGAACTAAATGAGAAGATAAATAACTTTTACGAGTAAATGCCCTGTTACATATCTCACAAACGTAAGGAGTTTCATTAGTGTGGATAGCTCGATGTCTTAGTAAATTTTTTCTCAAAGTAAATGTCTTCCCACAATTATCGCAAGTATTTGTTGTAGGCACATCCTTGTCTATTCTGTGTATAATTATTTTTCCATCTGATATGGTAAACAAACTTTTTCTTACCTTACAGTTCGGCTGAGGAAATTCTTTACCAGATATATCGTCTATATTTAAGATGTTTGATGCTTGCACATTACTCATGTTTTCTAAAGAATTTGGAAAGTTTCAGATTTAAAAGTAATGTAAACTCATTTTTTAAAATTCAAATTGACACTAGTCTTTTAATTTTAGATCCATTATCACAATGAACTTTTAAATTCAAGCAGCAAATTTTTGCAATAGAATAAATTTTAAAATCTTTCTGAAAAAATATATGAAGCAAATCAATCATTAGTCATTAAAATTCAAAATCGGAAAATTTATCAGATAAAACTTGCTTTTAGCATTTAAGTTTTTTTAAAAAATTATTTCGTTGGTTCCGCGAATAGATACAGGCAAAATCTCCAATATCTGAGGTTTAATCATTGAATTTTATAGTTAAAAATTTCATGAATTTTCAAAATATTTCCATGTTTAAGCAAGGTTTTCAATATAAATGTAGAAATTCATGTCTTCTTTGGAAATTAAACTATGGAATACTAAAGATGGATCAGAAAGAGAAATAGAGAATCAGATACACTGATGTTAATTAACAATTCCAAACAATGCAAAGCATTTCTGTTTATGTTCAAAATCAGTGGGTGTAAGGATTGCATGGAAAGCAGACTTTCGTTCACCTAAGATCAAGATGTCTTGAGTCTGTCGCTTTCTCAAAATAGTTTATACCTGGAAATATAATTTATTATTAAAATGAAATTGAAACAAAAATTTAAAAAGTTCAAATAACTATTTCAAATATAAATAAGCACAGGTATATTTCAACATGAAAGTCAATGGAAAATGTCTGATTTAATCCGTTGAAGAAAAACACAAAAAATTTACAATGCTGCAATTTATAAGTCAAGCAGTTTTGTTTAATTAGGTTAGTCTAAAAAAATTAATGGAAAATCTTAAGGTGTACTAAATTCAGTGTTTCTAAGGAGGCTTTATAAAAGTCCCCAATCTCTTCATTTGCATGAGAAATAGTTTTATTTCGACTTATTTTACTTCAGAATACGATTTT
>JAPMOQ010022274.1:952557-977798 GCA_026543055.1 Argiope trifasciata
TTTTTTAAATAAATTATTTAAGAAAGGAACATAATTCAAGCCTCAATAAGAATAGACGTTAATTATTACTATGTAATAAAAATTTGCATATGATTTAATTATTAGAAATGTGTATAGTTGAATTTTTATGATTTGAAATGTAAATATTAATTTTTATTAATAAAATAATTTTTAACATTTTTATTTGCTGACAAAATTTGTAAATCATAAATATTTATATTTATAATTCTAAAATATTAAGATATAATAAGAATGTGATCATTGTAAAATCAAGCGCATCTAAATAACTAGTGTTGGTGGAAGAAAATATAAAAGCTGTGATTATGTTTATCAAAATTCAATATAGAAATATAACCAATAAAAAATTATATGCTAGAATTTAAAGCTTAGGTATCTACTTTGTTATACATTAGCTGCCTTTGCCGACAAATGACTTGTCAGAATATTGATTGTATTTAATTTCAATTATTTCTCAAATTTAATAGTATAGATCAGATTTGACCTTTAGAGATGATTTTTTATAATATTAGAATGCTTTTTCTTTAATTTCAAAATCTAAACAATGCCTTTTTTAAAGATTTATATAAGCATATGTTTTATTACCTGAAGTGTAGGAGTAAGATTTCAAAGAGATAGGCAAAAAATCATTACTCCCTTCAAATTATTCTACCCACATCAGCTAAGTGATAAATTGGCATTTTTTAAATATTTATTTAATTGTTCCAATGTCTATTGTTTATAAGTTTAAATCTATAATAGTAATAATCTTTAAGGTTAAAATTTGAAGTTGAATGGGCTTAAGAAATTAATGAAAATGAAGGCTATAAACCAATGAAGAATGAGTGCACAAAATGTTTTCATGAGTTCACTTAATTTATTACTTTACTTTATTTCAAATTTAGTAATTCATTTAACATTGATTTAAAAAAAATACTGTAGAGAATGTAAGTTTTAAGTGCTAAAGAAATGCTCCATTCCCCAGAAATATATTTACTGTGAACCAATTATTCCCTCCTTTTAAATTCATTAACAAAATAAGGAAATATTAAAAATAGTATACTTTATTAAACAAATTCCTTTCTTTTAATATTTGCTTAATTCTGTAAAAATAAATCTGCATATATAATACTAATCTAATTAGTGTGGCATGAAATAAGAAAGGCGAAATATTACAAGAAAACTTTTGTATACCTTCTTACAAATAATAGAAATATGACAATTAGAAAATATATTCTCATAAACACATCTATTGAAAATTGTCTTGTAAATGTGTTTATATTTGTAACATAAAATTTCTAAGAAATTAGATGATAAATAATATTTATTTATTTTACAATTTCTTTCAACATTCAGGATGAGAAACCTAGTTAAAAAATAGAGAGCTATAATTTTTTTTTATTTGAAGCAAAAGTAGTGGTAGTAATAATGATGAGAATAATTTTAATTGTATTGTATACATGTAGAGATTTAATTAGCGGATATTACCATTCAACATTTAGTTTTATTTTATTGTAACAGATGGCATCATGGGTTCTACTGAAGGCACCATTGATCCAAAGTCTAAGACGCGTGACGTCAAGATTTAGAAATTCGAGCTGTGAGCAATCGCTCGGCAGACAGAGAGAGTGAGGGTTATTTGTTTCGATGTCATGGTTATTTAATAAGCAACGGTGGTACATAATTTTGTCATGGGACATTTGATTAGGCTTCACCCCTGGTGTCATCTAAATGTTACACTTTTATCGCTAATGTAAATAGACTGTTCTGTCCTAATTGTTAATGTCTTTTCTTTTAAATATTCTTTGCTTTAAATAAATTTAACGTTTTTACTTAAAAGCTTCTTCTCTTTAATCAGTAACCCTAGACACTGATCTGAGGGAGTCTGAATGGGCATTTTGTCCCATCCATTTTTACATACATATAACATTTCGATGAGAATTTTTCAGAAATATGCAAGTATACATATAGCCATATATGCAAGTATATGGCTGAAATAATTTTATCCGCAGGGATAGATGCTTTGTAAACATATAACAATCTGATGGTGTTAAAAGCAAGACTTCTGCTTTGGAATCCGACACTTCAACATTCGACTCGATTGCTCCTTATCCAAAACAACTTAGCACGTTTGAGTTAATGTGTAGTTTTGTCCATGGTGAATTGGTACTGGCGCGGTTGAGGGTCTAGTATTTCTTTTCCCCCTTGTTTCTTCTCTAGATAACTTCATTGAAATGGGATGAGAATGGGTTTTTTGCAACCAAGACCGTTATCCTCTACTTACAAAAGAGTCATTTCTTCAGTATTAAGATAAGAATGAAAATTGAGGCTCTAACCGAAGAATTTCTATTTTTAAGACACACTAGAAAATCTCTAGGTCTTTTCCTCTCTAGTCCTGGTATAGTTTCTAGATTCTAGACGTTTCCATGACTTTTAACAAATTCGGTCGTCTATATGATATTTAATTTTATAAGATATGGAGTTCTCGAATAAGACTACAAAAAGATATAAGAACAACATGTAGTGGATTAGAATGAGTGGGAATAGAACTTGGAACCTTTTGGTTCGTCACCGCGTAACATAACCACTTGACAAATGCCATCACTACTGGCTGTTACTGGCTTATTAAGATACCACTAAAAACACTTTTAAAGTTCAATTAATAGCCTAAAGACTTAAAAACTTAATTTAATGGCCAATTTTGATGATTTAAATGGTAAATATACTCGATTAAGCTGAATGCGAATTCATTGAGAACAGTGTTAATAATTTATGATCAAAGTTCAAAGCTTTAATATCAGTTTGAGTAAATAACAAGTGTTTTGAATTCTTAAAATAAAAGCATCATGGGTGTACTAATGAGCACTAAAATTTCTCTTACTTTTTGATTCAAGTAAAAACTGTATCTAGAGGTAAAACCGCCTATAATGTTAAATTTTCACCCGGATTTCTGCTGAAGCGTCTATATCAAAAGCTCGGATTTACTGCACTCTAACTCTCATTGGTTGACGTAGATAGAAGATCGGCAACCATAGACAGTTGGCGAGCAATCCTTACTGGATAGCCAATGGCTATTTTTCTCCTTGTCTGGTTTGTATTTAATGTAAAAAGGATTACACATTAACTTATGGAACGTACAATTCTACAAAAAAACAATATTTAAATTCCCATTTGTTCCACTTCCATAAGCCATTTGCTGAAGAACGATCTAAACACTTTTTGTATATTTCATGCGAGCATAACATTAATTTAAAAACACTTTTTGCAAATCACCTAGTTATCATTCATAATATTTGTAAAGAAAATAATTTACCAGTCCAGTGCTGAGAACAAAATTCCACTGAAAGATACTTCCCATTTAAGACTAGATTTGTGGTACTCATTTCTGTAGAAACTATTAAAAAAAATCTCTGAAAAGAAGAGATTTGAGGAATTAAGAAATTTTTGACCATTCATATTTTTAAACTTGTATGCATCGTGAAATAAATTAATTAAACTGCTAACTTTTTTAGATGCATAAAAATAAACGACTTATTATGTAAATAAAGTATATGCATAGAATTCTATTTATTTTTAACCTGATTTTTGTAACATTGTCTTTTCAATTTGGTTTTTAAATGAAGAAAACACTTTGCATCCTTTGACTTAATATATTTCCATTTTTTAAAATAAACATTAAACATTTTTCTGATGTTTTTTCAGTGACAAATAAATATCTTAAACTTGTTTATTGCAAATTTATGAAATTAGCAGAGTCAAAATTGTATAGTTAAGCATGCATTTTTAAGAATTTCTTGTATATTAAGAGAAAATACTGTAATCATTAAAAAAAAATTCAACTTTCAGATTTTGGTGAATCTGCATGTTTTACACTTTCTGATATACAGAAAAAAGATTTTTGAAATTATGTCTGTGAACACAATTAAACAAAAGCTAAGTGAGTTCTAGAGTTAAGATTTAATATTTCGTTTCAATTTTAAAAAATCGAAGATTCCTAAAAAATTTTTTTCAGCTTCTATTTAAAATAATACATTTGAGGAATGAAATTGTTTAGCTTTAAGAATCATCAGAACAATCTGAACAATCAATGCATGAAATGTTAACCATGGTGTTGAATCATTAGTGTTTAGAAACTCATTGATATTTTGTCATTGCATTACATTTTTTTGGGGGAAAAAAAGAAGTTTGGAATGATCACAAATTTCAAGTTATCATATGAAAACATTATTATTTTTTAAATCAGAATTTATCTTAATTAATTTAAGTCATTAACCAGTTTGAAACAATCACTTCTGTGTATATATATATATATATATATAGAAATAGATATATATCTATACCTATATCTATCTATCTATATATATATATATAGATAGATATAATTGTTTTAAATTTTCATTTTCAATCTTTCAAAAAAATGAGTGCACTTTTTTAGGTTCGATCTCAGAACCATTGGGTCCATAGCCATTTAACATAATCACTGGACAAAAGTGTACACTCATGTCTGGAGTTGTTATCTTTATTATGAACTTACAACCACAAAAATTTTGTAGCTCGACCGATTCTGAGATTTTATAAAAAAGCACCATTGTTTTTCTAAATATCATCACATGCATAATCTGATAATCTCTTGATTGTTAAATTTGTTTAAACTGGTTAAAAACTAAAATTAATTAAGACAATTTATAAGAATTCAAAGAATGAAAAATTTTGAAATCAAGCTGTAAATCACAAAATCTGACAATGTTTTGTATTATTTTCTAATAACCCTTAAAGCGAAAAATTAATGCCTCAATAATGATGAATTGCCAATCTGTTGCCTATGCATTTTGAGGCTTTAAAAACACCTCTAACCAGAACAACATTATGTTCTCACATGATTAAAAAAAGTTACAAAAAAAAGGGAAGTATAATTAAATAAGTATAATAAGGGAAGTATATAGCCTAATATAAAGCTTATAAAAATCCCAGGTTTTAACTCTTATTTTATTACAAGAAAATATTACAAGTTACAGTTAATCATAATAATAAAACATGTAGGGGGTATGTAATCAGTGAAGTAGGCTGGGAAAATAATCAGGGGTATATGTCAAATGCCTGGATATTTTACAAAATAAAAAAATATAAAAAATAAGAAAGCTGGTAGATAATGAAACTTCTACAGAGTTATAAATATCTTTCAAAAAATGTTTTACAGGCATAGTGTATTTATGTATTGTTATTTAAATGTTAAATTATGTTTTAATTTATAAATTGTTAAAGGATAATTAAAGTTCCCTGCCAAAAAATATTTTTATGAGTTTTATTTTATTTCATTTCAGCCATGACATTTGCATTACATTTCAAAATATGTAAAAATCTATATTCAAGCTCATGATCCAGATTAATTCTGTCTATCAAAAAAACTGCAAAAAAAAAAAAAAAAGAATTTATAGTATATAAAAACATAAAGAATAGAACATAAACATTATATCAATTGCAGACAACAACCTCAGTTATAATATATTTCGCGATTCTTGCAATTGAAATTTTCTTACAAAAATAACTTGATTTTGTTGAAAGTAAATGAATATACTTTCAAAACAATTAACATGTAAAAACTTAGAATTTAACTCTTCAGTAATGTGAAGGGTGAAGAGTTTTTCTCCAGACAAACAAAAAAGACAGGTTCAAAATTTTATATTCTTGATTATCAAAAAATTTTTTGTTTAAATTGATAAAAATTTTCTGGTAATTAGATTTATTAATCCAAAAATAATTATAAGCAATTTCATCTTACATTTTAGTTTCTGTTCTTGGTCATTTTTAAACCGAATATTTTCTTTTTTAAATTCCTTTTAAAAACAGGGTTAATATTTTTATACCAGATATTTTATGTTGGATCCATGCTGTAACATTGCATTGCACTTTTGTTCCTTCTTTTTTCGATCGTCAGAGAATTTAAATGATTCTCTTGTTACTAATTTTATTTTTATTAACTTATTGTAATTCTTAGTTTGTATTTTATACATATTTGTATTATATATAAATATCATGAATCACAATAGGACCTGCATTTAAATGTGCTAAAAATAGATACAAGATATTTTACATCATTGCACATAGTAATATTAAAATCGAGAATAATTTTTTTTCAATAAAAGTAGTTTATACATGGTATTAATTGTTAAATAAATACATATTTATTCTACACACATGTCACATTAGCAATTTACAAAAAATTCCTAGCATCTACTCACTGTATTGTAAAGCATTGCAACACTTTTCGTTATTATTATTTCAGTTCATTGCCAGTTACATTTTCCGCCAAAAAGTCAGTAATATGCCAAAATAAGTAAACCCTGTGCATAAGAAGCTTTATACAGCCAATGAGCGTTCAGATACTTAAAATCGTGTTTCTGGTACAAACGCTTGTTTGCTTCCGGCATCAAGCAGTGCATGTTGAATTTGTGGGTCGCTCGCTCGTGGCATAGTTACATTTCCTAGTTTTGATTTTACAGTTGCGTTGTAATGGCCCCTAAAAGTAAGAAAAAGAATAGCTTTTATTTTTTCATGAAAGAAATTCAAGAAAGAGAAGCTGCTAAGGGCACAATTATACCAATGAACAGTATGCCTACATACGCACATCCATTATGGATCGTAAGTAAACTTTAAACCGATTTCATTTTTGTAGGGAAGAAAAAAAAAATCATTCTCTACATGCATTCCTTTCATCACCTCTATAAGTACTTATGATTTATCAATCTTTAATCGTTTTGGTTTGTGCAAATATAAGGTTTTTATTTGATTTTATATAAGGTTTTTATTTGATTTTATATAAGGTTTTTATTTGGTTGTCATTTTCTTTGTTAAATCAGTCAACAGGTGTCGTTAGTTATGGACTGCGGAATGCGGTACTTTTTTCTTCCCCCTTCCTTTTTCTTTTTTGTTTGATGTTATACTGCCAAAAATATAAATGTTAAATTATTACTTTTTCATAGTATTTTATCAAGCAATTTAGTCAAAAATGTTCTAATAACATTCTCCGTTTATGATGTTTATGCGATGATAATGCGTGATTAACATTAAATCATACTGTAGATCTAAAGATGGATGAATTTAGATCTATTCTTTTTACTGAAAGGCAATTTTCGATGACATTTTACTGAAAGTTATTTTGATAACTTTCAAATACAAAAATTTATTATATTTTTCAACCAAAAAAAATGTTTTTCATATTATTTTGTTTTGCAATGACTGCCAACTTACATGGGTTTCTAATAAGGTTTCATTTCATTAAATTCTCTTTTATTGTAAAAGTGTGTTATTTTAATTTTTTAAAATTCTTTTCCAAAATAATTCCTTTATTACCAAATCTTTAAAAAGTGTAAATTTTGTCATTTTATATAAAGGTGAATTTGAAAAGAATATAATTAATAAGATTAATAAAGAATTCTTAAAGAATCTAAGCTGAGTGATGAATATCTAAATAGGTGATGAACTTTTCAAAAATTACATTAGACTTTTCTGTATCCCTGTTCTGTATGAATTAGTAAACTATTTGCTAAGAGTGTTATTATGTTATACAAGGTAGTAAAACTATAACAAATATGTAATTTCTGTAAAAAAATTTTTCTAAAATATTAATATTTTTCCAAAAAAAAAAAAATCCTTTTTTAGTCATTTGTTTAAGCATTTTTCTGAATAAATTTATGCAATCATGATTAACTGCATTTGGATAAAATGTAAAACAAAAGTTATAAAATGGACATCATTTCTTTCAATTTTATATGTAATATTTATCATACCTTGTTACTCATGTAAACAAAACATGTACAAGAAGAATTATTTTTAATTTAAGTTACTGTTATAAAAAAATGCCAGTTATGCAAAAACATGAACATAAAAATATTTAATTATTCCTATCCACTGTAATTACAATTCACAAAGTTTTTCAATATGTATATATATAATTGTGCATCGTTTTTTTCTTCCTTAAAAATTTACATGGATTCAGTGATTAATTAAATATAGTGTCTTGCATTTGAAAATTGTTTTGGTAAAGTCCTAGTTCATCTTCCTTTATCTTGTTAAGGAGGCCAAATTGTCATTCAAGATGGCTACCAAATAACTGTCAAACAGTTACAATTATCCACCATTTTTTAATTAAAATTTTGTGCTTTATTAATCATGATTATTTTCTCCAAGAATTCTTTTTGAATATTTGATTCACTGTTGCTGAATTTTTTTTTAAATCTTAAATAATAATTAGAATAAAAAATAAATTGAAACCCGTTTGTGCTTTAGGCAATCAGATCTGAACTCTAGCATTTAAAGAAGACTCAGAGTAGATTTGTTACCTTAAGAAAATACCCTAAATCTTCACTAGTAGCAGGAATCATATAGTGTTGTTGGCAAAATAAATATAAGGATTCTGAGAATAACGGAAATAGAATAGGAAGGGGGGGGAAGCATCAATTCCTTGTTGTTTCTCAACTGGAGACTTGCTTTTATTAAGAAATAACTAACTTCGGTAATCTAATTCTTAGGAGTTAGTTTACTGAAGCATCATTTTAATTAAGTAGGGAGCAAGCATTTAAAAATCATCATTTTAACTAAATAAAGAAAAATTTATTATCTCTGTGAAGCAAAAAATCGGTGCAACTTTTTTAATGATGCAATTGCTGTTTTTCCCTGCAGGCATTGATATATACAATACAATATCCATGATATATTAGTAATCAAAATATTATCTTTGTGAGCAGAAATTGATTTTTAAACAGTCACTGACTTATCAAATGATCATATTAAATGCATAAAATCTCGTTTGAATATATTGTTACAAACTTGTGGTTTTGTTCTCCCGCATTTATACTGTCATCGTAAGGAAGAGAGATTTACAGTAATATGTATTGAATAGTGAATGGGTGTAACGTCAGAGGTCCCCAAGCTTGGCGACAAAATGGGAAGTACCCGAAACATCAAGAATTTTCCCGATCTGTCCACTAGGAGCCAAGATACATCTAGAATGCTCCTGATTAGTCCATAGGATGTTAGCCCTGCAGGTATATATAAGGGCCAGCTATCTGAAGTGGTGTTGTGAAGCGCAGTTGAGGAAGAAAAGGAGAAGACCTGAAGAGGAATCAAGCCGAAGAATGACGGTCTGGTGTTCGATGAAGAAGACAAATAGCGCAGCAGAATTAATTGAGAAGATCTTGGAAGCAAATTCCTGAAAGGAAGACTGTTGTGTTGTATATTCTGACAAAGCCTGCATCGTGTATTGTAGCCCATTGTGTCGTTGTTGGGAATGGAGCTGCCCTGAACTGAGAAGTAGTCCCATTGTTCGAAGCAGTGAGTCGGCAGCGAAGGCAAGAAGAGACAGAGGAATAGTTTCAGCCTGTTCCGGAGAGACCTACCTGAGCGTAGAAAAGAATTCCTTAAAGATTCCCTCTGCTGCTGAATCCTGTCTGGCCACTTTGTGAGCTGTGGACATTGTCACTACGAAATTTCTGCCTGTGGACTACTATCTGCTGTGTGTTCGTCTCGGCTGTATATAGTTGTGTGTAAATATTTGTCGTCTTTGTGCTGTCCTGTCTTCGTCCTGTAAATGTACATCTGTGTTGTCGTCTACTAAAGGACTGATCATTGTCTGTGTGTCATCATCATCTTCTCACACCATATACACCCACTATACAGGTAAAAATATCCCGACGGAGTTTTAAGATATAGGAAATCCATAACAATATGAATTCTATAGCATAAAACATCTTCTCTTGTCAGTTTTCAAATCAAGATTTTTGGTAAGTGTAAGTAACGGTTTAAAGAAGTAAGCGTATGGTTTGGCAGCAAAATACAATTTCTTAAAAAATGAAATCAAAAGAAAATTCAAATAAATGTAAAAACATTTTTAATTGACTGAAAATTCAAAGTTTGAATTGATTATGTAGTATTAGCTAGTGTTTTGATTTTATTTCTATATGCATGCAAGAAAGCAAAGACAATGTCTCAGTTGAAGAAAATTTAATAATTATAAATGAAGTTCCTTTTATTTTCATTTATCAAAATTAATCCATAAACATAAAGAGAAAGATACTGATTGAGTAAGCAAAAAGATACTGTTTAAGAAATATGTAGATAAGTGCCTTCTTGGATTAAAAAATAATCATTGAGTTTATTAGCTCAGCACACAGAAGGATAGGAAGTGAAATCTAGACCAAACAAGTGTGAAGAATTTCAAAATTATTTCTAAAATAAGACATAAGTTCATTGGAGGAAAAAATGTCATGTGTTTTTATTCATTCACAAACATTTGGAGCCTATTTATTTGATTCTTATTAGCTTTTGTATGTAGTAGGTTGTTCGGAAAGTAATTTCGTTTTTTCCTGACAAAGGATTTAATTGCATTTTTCGCACCCAATTTCATACTTAAACTGCAAAATCATTTTATGTTTTAAGAGCTGATATAGCAAGGCTTGAGTGTGAAAAAGTGCAGCTGATTCTTCGCAGTAGTTTTTCGATGGTGCCCTTTTAAATATGGAGAGCAAAAAACAGCATTTTCGTCATTTTGTTCTTTTTTGCTATAAAAGGTAAAAATGCTGTTCAAGCCAGAAATAAATTAGCCAATATGTGTGGAGAAGATGTGTTAACAGTGCATCAGTACCAGAACTGATTTGCAAAATTTTTCCTTCAAATGAGGAGGCCAAAAACCACCTCGATCAGTTTTTTTTACAGCAAAGACCAAAACTTTTATGAGCGTGTAATCATGTTACTACCAAAAATATGGCAAAAGGTATTAGACCAGAATGGCAATTTTATAATTTAATAAATAATTTATTCATTAAACGAAAATTTCTTTTCATTTTGACACAAAAATACGAAACGACTTTCCGAACGACCCAATAACATGTAAGTATTGTAAAATGTGAGGCATTGCATATTTCATTTTAATTATAATTTAAGTGAATGCCATTGTATAATTAGTACCTATAACCAAACATTATTAGTATTGTTTTCATTAGAGTTTTTAAATTTAAGGATCATTATAATGGTGCCAAGTTATCATGTATTAAAATTTGATTAATTATGTCATTACTGTTTCAGAGGCTACTATATATTTTTATTTAAAATCTCATGTTTCTGTTCATTTTAGAACTTAAGCCCTGAGGAGAAGGAACGTTATGAAGAGCTTGCTCGTCAATTTAAAAACAATCCTGCTTTACGAAGTGGTAAAATGGCCGGTGATGGAACTCTTGTTGAAGTTAGTAGATTTATATATATTTTTTGATACTTACCCATTAACTGCATTCAAGTAGGTTAGATATAAAGGGCTGGGGGGAAACTCATGAACTAGTAGATCTTTCATTACTAGACTGTGTTCGCCAATTGCATGCAGTTAATGCATAAGTGCTTTTTATTTTTTGGATTTTTTTATATTTATCATTTAAACTTGAATACATATTCATACTGACTGTAGTTTATTTTGTAGGATAATATCCGTGAAGCAGAAGAAGCAGAAAGGAAGATCAATAGAATGAAGCAAGAAATAAAAATGTTTGTTTATAATGATTGTGTTTCTAAAGAACAGTTCAGAGGTGATTACAAATTTTACCTGTATGTAATGAATGTATTTCAGCACATGGGTTTGTTTCTTAAATAACATTTTGATTCCTATGCATTATTCAGTTATTAATATAGTTCAAAGTAAATTTTAAAAATTTATTTAAAGAATAGTTTTTACTTTAGCTTGTATGTGCATCTCTCAACTTTTTTTTCTTCCCTTTGATGAAAATCTTTTTGATTGTTGTTAAAATTTTAATGTAGCTTACCGTGATTTGATGTGGAGATCTGAAGACCATGCATGTTCAATATATATTGTTACAAACCTATAATACTGCTTCTTAGCATGGTTAGTTTAACCACTGAATCACTGGAAGGGCTATTTTACGATCAACTTGGTTGAATGCTGATCGGATGCAGAATCGGTCATTTTACAGTTTGGCAACAAAATAATTATTACTGGAAACTTCGAGAATGCTAGTGATCCAGCCAATAGAGGCCGATCCCTTGGGCCTCTCCACTAATTATAAAGGGTTGTAGTCTTGTAAAGAGTCTGTGATGAATAATTGAATTGATCCAGTGTTGTGAAAAGTTCAAGATGCTGCTGAACTGAGCTGTGTACCACATCCTGTTGTCTATTGTGGAAGCAGTATCAAGTTATGTGAGAAGTATCCATTTATGTGGTAGCAGTTATATACATCTAAAAAGAACAGACATTAGAGAATTGCAGCCATTTGGACAGATTGTAGAGCAAAGCTTCAGATTCCCTCTAGTGCTGAATTCTGTCTGGTCACTTTGTATGCTGTGGTTGTAATTGCTCCCATTTACTACTTGTCAGCTATTGTGTGTTGTAGTGTGTTTTTCTATGTTTGTCTCAGCTCTATATTTGTCATTTTTCTATTCATGTTCTTATTAATAAAAGTCGTCTTTCATTTTTGAGGTTTGCTGGTGGCTTTCACACCATTTACCAACTATAAGCCAACCCAGTGAATTTACGAACTTAGCAGAGGCATTGAAGTGCCATCACAATATGTATAAATGAAATTAAATTTTGGAACAGTTTACTGATTGTGTTTTATTTTTGTTGCAATTGATGCCTTTATTTCTTTTCAAAGGCAGTTGATTTAAACCAATATTAAAAAACTTGCATTTTCTTTTTCAAATTTGTTTTGTTAATTTTAAAGAATATATTTTTATATAATCTTCTATATTTACTGTCATTAGTGACCTGAAAAGTCCGTAATTAAAATGAGGTTTTCGAATGAATATAAAGATTTGCTGAATTCAAAAGAAACTTATTTCTTTAAAATATAATGGATTTTTATAAATTTTCATTGCTTATTTTTATAAAGCATTGTGTGCACTTATTCTTTATACTTTTATTAATCTCCCTTTCCATTTATAGGTTTTTAACACTATAAATATGTTGATTAGATCTATGGCAGTAGTACTTTCCATTTCATTTATTCTTTATTTTATAATTCTTTAACCTTGTTATTTCATTATGACTGTGATTTTTAAATATAAAACCTCTGCTTTTATAATTTTTATGATTTATTAAATTTACTTTTTTTTATGTTGATGTATAATGTTTTCTTATTGCTTCTCGTTTTTTTTTAAATGACTATTTTTAAAGCAAAATTTTTATCATTTCCTTTAATTTATTATTTTATTCTGTCGCAAATTAAATTTTGTATATGTTTATATGTTATTTTTTAAAATAAATTTGTTACAAAAGAGTTTGAAATACGACTTTGTCCTATTTCAAAATATCTTTACTTTAAGAGTATTAAGTCATAGTGCTTCCCAGCATGGTTTGTTCATTCACTGGGAAGGCAGCTTTATGGTCAACTGTTGGGGGCAGATAGGGTGCTGCGTCAGTGATCTCGGAACTTGGTGGCCATTTGGCAACTTTGGCTACAAAATAAGTATTACTAGAAACTTCCAGAATTTTAGCAATTTATCCAATAAAAACTAAGATATGCCTGACTGTTCCAGGAACTATAAAAGGCCAACAGTCTCAAATCGAAATCAGTCATGGAAAGAGTCAATGGCGAATAGTTGGATCAATTCAAGCAAAGAGTAAACATATGAGTTCAAGTTTTTTTAGCTCTGTGCTGAATTCTGGTGTTTATTTTGGATGCAGCATCGAGTCATTTGTTGACTAGCCAGTCATATATTCAGACTGTAGTAGATTAGCCAGTCATGAATCAACATTTGAATACAGCTAAAGCAAGGGGACAGTGGTGAATTGCAGATGTTTGTTGAGATTGTAGAATGAAGCTATATAGATTACCTCCGTCTGCTGAATTCTATCTTGCTACTTTGTGTTATTACTACCAATTACTACTTGTGAGGTACTGTTTGTAGTTATGAATTATGTGTATTTGTCTTGGCTCTATATTTATTGTCTTTGCATTAAAGTCTTTGTGTTCTTTAAACATCATCATTTGCTTTAAAGAACTGTTCATTTAATAGACCCACATATTGAGAAAGAACATTATGAAAGTATTTCATAACAGTATTAACTTAAAAGTAAAACCGTATTCTTTCATAAGTGTTTTTCGCCCCTTTTTGTATATTATATCTATTAATGATATTATAGAAAAATCAAAAGTAAAGTTAGTATTATCAGTCCCATCCATATTTTGGCAGACTTGTTAATGTTTGTAAGTTTGTATTGCTTAGTTTCCTACAATTTCTATTTATAAATCTTTTAATAATTTATTACTATTTTACAAAATATATATTTATTTTCCTTACAGAATTCACATCAAGGAAGGTGCTCTATTTTATATCTTTTAACATTTTATGCCAAACAGAAACAGCTTATATACCTGTTGAAGTTGGAATGGTTGAATACTCAATTTTATATGGAATACACCGAGAAATGCAGATGCTTATACATCCTGGTATGTATTTAAGTAATAACTTTTTAAAAACTTTTTGCTATATATTAATTTATATATGTTGAGCAAATGGCAGCTTTGGTCATCTTTTGTTTACATATCACCAAAAATTGGACAATAATGGCTGTCATTTGGGGCATTAAAAATATCATTTCTTTGTAATAATATTATTTAAAAAGAATATGCTTCAACTAAATGGAAATAATTATTAATGAACTTTATTTCTATGTTTTGAAGCATCTATGGTAGAATACTTCCCATTTATCTTGTATATGAGGAATGGGAATGATTGGTATTTATTATATGATTCATTCTATCATTTGTTTCTAATTTGTAGATTTTTGGCAAAAAAAAAGTTTACATATTATATTATTTAATATATTCTTTTTCGTTCCCTAATATTACTGTTTCTTTCCAAAATCTTATATAAAATTAAAAGTTTGTTATTTTTGATGATAATATGGTTGTACAGATATCTTTGATGTGATTATTATTGGGGTATTTGACAACTGCCAGAGGCATTTGAATCTTTGTTGTATTTTTATAACAAGTGTTTTGACATTGATAGGATTTATTTAAAATAAGAAAACAAAACAAATAATTTCTTCTGTTTCATCTTATACTCTTTCTTAAAAATGTATTTTGTATACAATGCATGTGTGTATTTATAATGCAGCATTAACACATTTGTAGTCAATGTTGCTGATACTTTAAATAGCTGTCTTTTGTGACCTATCTATCTGAGATTAATGTTTACTTAAATTTTCCAATAAATACATTAAATTGATTAATAAATGGGGGAAAAAAGACTGCACATCAAATATATTATTGTTGCAGAAATTATTTAATATTAATTTAAAAATCCAGTGAGAATAATTTTTGTTATATTTTCAAGCAATATCTGAAAAAATAACAAAATTTCACTTAAATTTTTAATTAAAATTTAGAAAAAATCATTCCAAAATGCTTATTTTCTCCCATCAAATTATATTTGTGTTGTAGTTCTTGGTCTAATAATCTGCCTTGTAGCATCAACACACTAAAAAGTAAACACTCATTCTCTATTATTATTAGTGGTAATGAAAATTTTTTTTATTTTTTGCAAGTATATATTAGTTTATTGAATTACAAATGCAGATGAAAAATTGATTTGCTATTTGAAACATATTGAATTTGCTCAGAAAGTAAGAAATAGTGTCTTCAGTTTTTTCCATATGTAATTTCCTATGCAGTATTTGTTTGCTAGATGCTTAAAAATTTTTTTTGGAGAATCATTTTCAAATTTTATCTGTTACAGGTACCATTCCTACAGGCTACACTGGTCAAGCTAAGCGTTTTTGTAAGTATGAGTCAAGACGTAAATGTTTTTAATTAAATGTAGGAAAATATTAAATTAATAATGATCTGGGAAAAGTATTTGAATAACAAAACAAAAAGCGAAAAAATTTCTTTTTTAAATTTTATTTTCTTTTGAATTGAATATGATAATTCAAAAACATTGTATGAAATAGTATAAACATTGTATGTTTCAAGGCTTTTAAAGATAAAAAGTAAGTTTAAGGACATAAACTGTTTGCATTTTAACATAAATTTGGTAATTTCTTGCTTAAATAAACATTAAAAAAATTGTCTCAAGTTAATTTTATTTTTTACTGATAAAGGATTACACAGATAGGAAAAGGTAACTAAGATAAGAATCGAAACTTATAGTTTTTACATTTTTAAAAAGTCTTTAATAGATAACTTAATAGGCATCTTGTCTTCATTTACTTACAATAAAAGAAAACTAGGCTGGATAGTAGACAACCAGGTACTCAGGAGTGTGCTGTGTGTGTTGTGTATGTATATATATATATATATATATATATATATATATATATATATATATATTTGCTGCAACTTGACTTTAGCTATCCTTTATGAAACAAATTGCTACAGAAGACTTGACTTCGTCCAAACAAGAAATAACCAAAATGTATTAAAATTCCCTAAATTTTAATTCTTAGAAATGGATGATAAATTTTTTTTATGCTGATTATAAAATACATTAATCTCTTATTGCTAAATTTTGTTTATTGAATATTCATAAGATACGTCAATCAAATTATGTTCTGGAGCTGTAAATATTAGTGAGGCAGTGACATTAAACAAACTTTGAACCCTTGCAAAATTTAGGTATTATGAATTTGAAGTTATATAGGTTTGAATTCCTAGCCTAGGTAGTAACATTATTATTATTTGTGCAAAACTATTTGTGTTATGTATAATATTAAAAAAAAATCAAATTAGGGATATTCTATAAATCTCGTAGCTCTCTTATGGCTATTATTTAGAAATGAGCCTCTTCCGGGTGCTGTAGTGCACTCTGAGAACCATTGATATAAATCATAGGTTCTCAATGTGGGCGATAACGCCAAGTTGAGCGCGTTTGAAGCTTTCAGGGGGGGCGGTAAAACACTGAGAGAAAATTAGGGGGCGTTGATATGACACGAAGGGGCGTTAGAGGATTAACCTAATATAGTGTACAGTAATTTCTTGGAGCGATTCCAGGACATTTTAAGCATGGACAGACCAGACTAGGTTTGGATCATTTTCCCAATGTCAACACAGCAGGATCACCTCAGTTGGAAGAAGAGCTAATAGAATTGACTACAAATGAGGATCTAAAAATCAAATTCAAGAAGGGCTACCAAGAATTTTGGGTGCAGAAGGGTATTTCGCTACTGCATTTAGGGTTATGGTCGATTGTTCAACAGTTTGTGATAGCATTCCTTTCTGCATATTTAGCAGAACGTGGATTTAGTGCTTAGGCAAAATTGGTAATGAAGAAGAGAAATTGGCTGCATATCACTGAACGCGGTGACATACGATTGTTTTTAAGTGAAATTGAGTCTGATATTAACAAGTTCCTTAAAATGCATCAAATTCAGCCTTTTCATCAGTTAAGTAAGAAATTTGATGTCTTTAAATTTTAATAAAAATACTTTTTAATATAATTAAGTATGCGTTTTGATGGGTCTCTTAAACTGTCAATTTATTAATTTAGAAAGCAATAATTTATTATGAATTAATTCGTATCAACAAAATCCCTGCCTGTCCTTATGACAGGTAAGCTACAATTTTTATACCTCTTTTTTTTAAATAAAGAAGGAATTCAGTAGCGTTTAAATTCCAACAATATTCTATCTATTAGAATTATTTTTAATTCTTGTTTTCACCATGCATTATGTACGCTCTTATTTATCTGAAGTGGGAGGGGGGGGCATTATTGAAATATTCATTAGAAAAGGGGGTGCCAGTCCAAAACAGGTTGGGAACCTTTGATATAAATCATCATTTCTCGATATCATTTGTTTGAAAACTCCTTTTGCTTTTTAGTTTATAGAAAAATTAAATTACTTTTTGAAAGTTGCCTTTAAAGTTATGTTAAACTTAATAAATGTTTACAAAATTTTGTAGCTGAAGATGTACATCAGATTGACATATTCAGGGGTGAAGAAAACAGTGAAAGAAATATGAAAAAAGTATATGATGCTATTCAGAAATTTGCTAACCTTTCTGATGATGAAAAACCACCACCATTATTTTGCATTGGAGAAGATATTGAAAAGAACAAAGGATGTTTAGATTGGCTTGCAAAGAAAGCATGTATGTTTAAAATTCCTTGCTATTTATTAAATAACTTCTGTTTTTTTATTATAATTATCCAGTTTAATATTTTAGTTGTCTGTCAGTTATCTTTTTTTTAAGAATTAAGCAGCTCAAAATTTATGAACGATATACAATTGTATTAGGTATTATGAGTTTGAATAAAAATCAAAGGATTTATTCAGAGAATAAATATTTAATAATTTAATATTAATAATATATAATAATTTAAATATTCTGTCAAATGACAGAAGTTGTAGAGACTGTTCTCCTTACAATCCTGATAAATCTGGGATTTCTTGGAATAAAAATGTTTTCTTGTCTAATTTTATTTAAGTATTGACTTGGTAAGAAACCTAACTGATAAAACTGTTAAGTACAATTACTTCTTTATATTCTTTTTTCATCATTTTTTAAAATTGATACCAGATGATTTTTCATCAATTAAAACCCTTCTACTGAGAAAATTTTCTAGCTAGTGATATCATTTACTTGTACCTCAAAAGTGAAATCTGTTATCAAAAGATTCTCTTTTTCTTTGTGCATTATCCTAAATTTTATTATCTCACGATTCAGTATCACTTTCATCGCTAATATTCATCTTGTTTTATATTTGAAAATTCAGGCTTGAAATGATAAAAGAGGCCTTTTAACCAACAATTTAAATTTGCTATATCTGAATTCTATCAATTGTATTTCACACAAAAGTTGAAATAATTAGTCAGTAGCTTCCAGTTAACATTTGATTCAAACCTCTCTTATTAACAAGAAAAGTTTCTATCTAAATAAAAGTTGAGAAACAATATTCGAGTCAGAACATTTATGAACTTATATGGGACAAATACAAAGTATAACTGAAGCTTTATGTCTTTCGTGTTATACAGATGAAGTACTTAATCATTACAATGGTTACAAATGAACCAGATCTGTGATGAATTGTGTAATATGTTTGTTGTATCTTGTAGTTACGTAAAATGAGCCCATTTAGATATGCTGTTTTTAAGCTAAAAATGATTATCACAGATTAATTATCAAAAGCTGTAGTAGAAAATCTTAAGGGTATTTGGAGAAAGTTGAAGAAATAAAAAATTTCTATTTTTAAAGGTTTTGTTACTTTTTCTATACTCCTGTTATTCATGAACACTCAAATCAAAAATAATATCTTAATGTATTTGAATATAAAATAAATTTTTTTGACCTTTTCTATAGTGTAGCACAAAAGTAAATAAGTAAATAAAATAAATGTATTTTAAAGTTTCCAATACCACAACTAAGTTTTATCCATCCTTAGGTTTATTCACACTGATAAATAAGTCAACTTAAGCATTAAAAATGTCTATCTGAATTGTCTAATGCCAAAATAGAAATTAATACTTATACATCTGATTAAAAATGTCAACCAGGGAAGTGGGAATATTTTTAACTTGTTCCATCTTTAAAAACTATTTTGGAAACTTTATACTAAACTTATTCTTTTAATGCTTTCTGATACTCAGTGTAATAGAAAGTAATATATAGTATTGACAAAATTTTGCACTGTCTTTATGCCCGGTGAGAATTCTGAATATTATCTTGAATGTATTTAAAAATAATTGATATATTCAAAAGAATTAAATGTTTTATACATCCAGTAATATTCTGTGTAACAAAATATGATTTAGACTGATTGTTTTGCAATTTCATGAGCTCGTTTTGTTATCTGAAAATTATGTAAGGTCATTCACTGTGATGTAGTAATATATATAACTTTTTTCATATAATTAATTTAAATTGTTGACTATAGCAAGTATTTTCATTTCGTTTCTTTTAATGTTTTTTGGATCTAATTTCATTTCAGTTGATGTTAATAAATTTGAAATATGGAATGTGAGCTATCTTTTACTTGAATTACGACCTGGTGATGCTGGGTTACCATCTGAATTCATTGCAAATGATTTGCTCACTAAAACAAGCTTTGACTACCACTCAAATTCAAGGTAATTTGCTAATTTAATAAAGTATCTAAAAGTTATAAATTTAGTGATTTTGATTTTTTTCATAATCTTTACATTCCTCCCCCAAATGCATTATAAATCTAATACTATAATGCGAGGAATGGTTGCTAAGTTGAAAATCGCCCCAGAATTAATAAACTCCGGTAAACTTGGGGGTCTAGGGTTTTTGGCCACGAGGAATCGGTTGGCGCCGGTTTTGAAGCGCTACGGTCGAGCAGTTCGGAGTTACAGATAGGATCTTTTCAAACTTTATTAGTTCGCCATAATGGCTACTTAAATTTTCAAGCGGTAACATGCTGCCATCTATAGCCAATATGGCAAACTAATAAAGTTTTATGTTTATGCTGTTATAGGTTTATAATATGTTTCTTATGTATGTATATATGTTTGGTTTTTCTAAATAAATTTGTCAAAAATATTGAACTACAACACACTTCAATCTTTACCTTTGTATAGAATAGTTCCCTTTCCAAACTCTAACTTTGTTTAGAATAGTTTACAATGGTGCACTTTAACCGGTTATCTTTTCACCAATAGTTTCACAAATTTTCTTATGGCATGTATTGTTTTGATAAATCACAATTGAAAATTTAAATCTTCGTGTTAGCTTCGATACCTGTTTTCTCCGAGCGGAGCTCGGTCACCCGCTGGTATTCATATTTTTTAAAAGAGATTCTAAAAGTTTTATATCTTAATGTAATCTATTACGGAATATTTAAAATGGGATTTGTTAGTAAGAATTTGCTTAGAATATTGGGAAAACTATGAATCATTATGTTTATTAAAATATAAATTGCTTTATTTACAGAAATTTTATTGGAGTACTTATTTTTTTAAATATAAGTTAGTTTAACTATTAATTAGTTAGTTAAATAATAGTAGTATATTTACTGTATTTGGCAGAGATCCTTCCTATAGTTGGTGACCAAATATTAAAAGAATACAAGGATAAATTTTTGTTCTTCCTGCTCTTTTCAACATATGGCACAGTTAAAGTGTGACATGGATACATTTTGATGTATTGAAATTCTTTTACTTAAAATTTCTTTTTTTTCTAAGTTCTCATTTTGTTTATGATTTATATTTATTCATAATAAATTTATAAAATGCCATGAAATTATATTCAATATTTTAAGTTAATTTATAGACGGCTTTTAATTCTCCAAACTAAGTCAGACAACAAACAAAAGATAATAGGAAAATTGGAAATGCTAAGGGGGCGGGCATTCTTATGATGTAGTTGAAATGTTATGAATGTAATCTATACTTATAATAAAGCTCAATGTGTGTGTGCGTGTGTGTGTGTGTGTGTTGGCGCTCTACAGGCCAGACCGTTGGACCTACAGCTACCAAATTTGGTGCATGCATACCTTGGAGGTTCGGAATGTGCACCTCGGAGCCCTTTTTTCGAATTATTAATTAGAATTTGAATTAATTAAAATTTAAGCGAAATTTCGACGTTTTTCCGTTATAACTTCCGAAAATATTATTGCACAAACATGATTTTTACATCAATTTAAAGATAAAAAAATTAGCTTTCTAACGGTATCAGTTTTTTTAATTTATAACGTAAGCTTCTATTTTTAATGAATTTTTAAAGAAATATTTTAACCATGTTTTTATCACGTGACTGGATAAAATAAAAGAATGCCGGAAGTACGAATAAAAAAATTATCATCGCAAAATAAATCTAAAGAAATGCAACTGTCAGCACGTGACAGGATAAAATAAAATAAATATAAAATGTGATATTTTCTTTAAAAAATAAATGCAAATGATTCTATAATCGTTTGCAATATCTGTATCATTAATTCCATAAATTATCTTTATTTACAGTAAACCTGATTGAATTTAGACAGGATATGCATTGAAATCCGGACTTAATGGCATATTTATGTAATCGTTTGCAATATCTGTATCATTAATTCTTTTCCCTTTCTCGCTTTCTTTGAAAAAAAAACATTTCATATTTTGGCAACATCATCGAAAAAAACATTTTTAATATTTTGGAAGCATAACCGATAGTTAAAACTGATTGATTTATAAAATTGAAGAATATTATTAGGAAAAGGTGTTCTTTTAGAACTTTTCGTCCATCATCTTAAAGAAAATATTGCTTTCAGGCCAATCAATTCCCGGAATTACTTCTAGGCTAATGAATATGTGATTTAATTGAAAATTTTAGAACGCATTACTCATGGCGAACCAGCTGGTCGCCAAAGGCGGCTAGTAGGCTATAAATGTAAGCCCAAATAATCTTTAAATGACTTAAAGTCTTATTGAATGAATAAATTTTAATTGTTTTTTATTAATCTCTACTGTCTCTACCTCTTTAAAATTCCATATTCCTAGAAATCTATATCTTTAGTAAATGAAAATTCATGTTATTGATGCAACAAAAATTGTCAGTTATATCTGGATTATATTTAGAACTATAGTTAGTTAAATGTTTAGACATGATCCAAATATATTAAAAACTATTCGGTCAAGCAGATTTAATATCCGAGTTGCCATGTCATCGGAAATACAGGGAAAATGGAAAAACACAAGAAATTAAAAAATTATCTGGAAAAAAAACCCCTGGAAAAAGATGAAAAATTTGAAATTTTTAAAAATAAAAACAGGAAAGATGCAGAGAATTTTAAGTTAATTAGTTCCCTCTGCCTATCCAAAAAAAAAAAAAAAAATGCCGATCTCTTAAGATTGGAAGAATAGGTGCAATTAGCATGCGCACAGGACTTCTGCAAGTGCATGAAAGAATAGAATATATTTCTCTTGAGTTTGTTTTTCCACATAGCCTCTATGTTGCTTCCTCATACATTTATCTTTGTGGGTTTCGCAGTATTCAGTCTGTGAAGTCAGCATGCTGGTGTTTAGTCTATCATACTTAAATTTAATTAATGGTTTGTTTATTATTGGAGCAACAGTTAGCATATTCAATGTAGATTAGTGAATATTTTGAAATCAATGAGCTGCTCATATAAATTGTGCAAATTAGATGGATAAAAAAAATGAACATTGATTTTGAATATGTTTGGTACTGCTTACCTTATAAGGCGATAATAAGCTCAAGTAATTTTGGAAAACAGGCACTTACTAGTCATGCCAAAAGAGAAAACATTCCAGACTGCATGCCAGCTCAAAAGAGTCATTATTGATGTTATGCTATCTAAAAAGAATGGCATATAAAATTCAGAATTTTCAGTTTTAATGATCAAAAATAAGCCTTCTTTTAACATTTTGATTCAAGAACGATCATTTAAAAATTGAATTTTTATTAGTAGTAAAACTTATCTCAAATTTATCATTTTATTCATTCAATGATATATCTGATCATATATCAACTTTCACATGTTTACTGAAAGTGAAATTAATAAAAAACTTGCATTAGACTATATTGAAATATTGTACCTTGTTTGATATGGATTAGGTTAAGTATTTTCATGAAACTTAATGCTGAAAAATCTTCAGAAGTTGATGTCCTAACATTTGAATTAGCAAAATTGAATGAATGAATGAATAATATTTTTTCTTAGTAATGTTTTGGTATTGGTGTTATTAAGTAGTCATCATATGATTTGAATCATAGCAAAAATGTTTTTTGTACTTTATTTCATTGGAAGCCTGAATTTTGTGTAACTATTAAAGAGCATGAGAAATAATATATCCCTTCTGTAAATACATAAATTTGGCTTTGTTAAATCCTGGATAATTAAAGATTTTTTTCCCCTTGTGTAAATATAAACCTTCTTTTAATATGCTATTATTTCTATTGATTTTAAATTATTGCTTCCTTTCTTTGCTTTTTCCCACTTCTTAAAACCATATTTCATTTATGACTAGTGCTTGAGTGCTAGCCATGCATTTCCTTGTATCTTTAATAGATATGTACCATGAAAACACAGGGATTCTTCCCCCCCCCCCAAATTGAGTGGCAACCTTGATGCATTTTCTCTGCATTGAGGAAATTTTAGCTATTTAATTAGTATATCCATTAATTATATGTGCGTCAATTTCTCATTTTATGTGCAAAATTATTCATACTGAGTACTTAGTGCAATAAGTACTTATTATGGATAGTATTCCATAATAAGTACTTAGAATGGAAACGTGTTTTTAAAAATATATAACAATGGATATCACATTTTCAAAACATTAATTAAAATAGATATTTAATACTAAAAAGTAAATGTATATATTGTATTTTATCCATTTATTGTGACAAAGTATAAAAACATAAGAAAATACATACAATAATTTAAAGTACTTAGTAAAAATTGTAATAATTAATATTTTAAGGCCTTATGAGAAAATCTAAAAACCTAGATCAGTGTTATAGATTAACATTACACAATTTATTTTCATGGTAATTTCTTTTTTAAAAAACTTGCTTCAGACACATTATGCATCTAGATGTTTTTAATCATCTACTTTCTCTTAGATAATTCAAAATTTTATTAATTTGATAAGCTTGATCATTAAAAAATATTTATATTCTCCTCCCTGAAAAAATAGGCAAAAAAAAAAAAAAAGCTTTTGCTGGAACAACGTCTTCTCAAATTATAGCATACATTATGCAGCCACTTCAAAATGAGCAGATACTTCTGTTTATGTTAACAAACATGTTTCTGTTTGTATTTGTGTAAATTTAATGATTCACTGACATTTGACCAATGTCAAGCAGACTTCAGTGTGGGAAATACTAATGTGTAGGATGAATTTTTGTAAAAAAAGGAGGGGAGTTTGATTCAGTTAAAAAAAATGGTTCATACAGCAGAAGAAAAGAATAATGTAAAATAAAAAACATCACAAATTTTAAATTAGCATTTGAGAACATTATTACTTTTAAGTCATTAATTGTTTTGTAGCAATCATGAGACTTCTCTATTGGTCTTTCTCTCTCATATATATATGACAATAATTTTTTAAAACTTCCATTTTTAATTTTTCCAGCTGACAAACAAAGTTTTGGAGGTCAACCAATTGTTATATGAAAAAAGCCCATCATTTTTCTAAATATGGATGCATGCGTAATCTTATAGTCTAGTGATTGTTTCAAACTGGCTTAAACTATTGGGTTGTTCGGAAAGTCATTTCGTTTTTTTTTTTTCGTCAAAATGAAAAGAAATTTTCGTTTAATGAATAAATTATTTATTAA
>JAPMOQ010022274.1:1025114-1053050 GCA_026543055.1 Argiope trifasciata
ATCTTACTTTCTCCTTAGATAAATAAAAATATTCGGAAATTTATCCATATAATCTCAAAGATGTCTAAAAGTATGTTAGAATGTAAGGAAGGAAGAAGGAACATATTTTTAGTATTTTATATATATATATATATATGTGTGTGTGTTTGATTATGAAATTTAATGATCATTTTGAATGTATAAATTTATTAATTTATAAGTTTTGTTTAATTTAAGTGTAAATGTTTTTAATATATTATAGTAAAAATTATTTTAAATAGTAAATATTTTTTCTAAAAATATCAGAAGAAAACTGACCATTAAAAACTTTATTTCAAAGATCATAAAAATAATTTGAATACTGTTTCACAGAAATTTAGGGTATATCTTAATTTAGAAAATTTACTAAATATCAAGCAAATAATATTATAATGAATACTAAAGAGAAGCAAACTTATCTAGAAATGTGATTTTAGTATGATATAACATATATTCGGTAAGTATATTTTAATTCATTAAACTTTCATCAAGTTAAATATTAATCTAACAAATTTATTAAACTGCCTTTCAATATTCTATGTGCAATACGAGAAATTAAAAATGGCCATTTCATAGCAGTGCTGAAAGTTATATCTTGTTCAGCAGACAACAATTGGTACTAAAAAATAATTTTTTAAAAGTTTCTTTAATCTGAACACAGTTTAAAACTCTCAGATTATCTGGAAAATAAATATGTTAAATATGCAACATTTTAAAATTAATAAATGTGTACAGTTCACCATTTGAACTCAATTATTGTTGTTACAAAATTTCTTCAAGGATCATTTGAGTGGCAAACCTAGGAAGTTTTGTATGATCTTCTCTTTGAAATCTTTCTTCTTCTTTATTTAGCTACATGGCATAAAACAAAATCAATTCATGCAAAATAAAAATATATGTAAAAAAATTAATAAAAAAGGTCCAAAAATCATTTTAGATGCAATAATTTATATTATCCTAAAATAAAGCAACAAATATGCTTATCAGAATCTCAATGAAAAATGTAACAAACTTATTGACTCTAAAGAATATCACATATATATTTAACAATCAAATAAAAATATTATATATTTCTTGCCTTCAGTAATTAAATATAAGCAGTAGATGAATATTTAGTGAAAGATGTCTTGTTAGTATTCGCAATAAATCTATTTAGCTCATCACGCAAGTCAGCAGTAATGGTGCAAGGTCGTCCAAGTTTGTTGAAATATCTATCATCAACTATCTTCAATACATCTAACAGAAATGTGGCATTCTTTGATACAAACTGCCGTTCAGAAGAGTCACTGGTTCTTTGAAATGCATTTTTAACATGAGACAAATTAGTTTGAAAAGTGGAGGTTAAGGCCTCATTTATCAGTACATGAACAATAGGTGTGTAAAGTTTAAGCAAATCCTCCAGAAAATTTAAATACATTTTAGCAAATGCAGTAGTATTAGTTGTGAGTGACAACCAACACTCATCATACAGATATAATTCTGCTGACTCAATACCCATTTCTCTCAAATCATCCAAAAGTTTTTTGGAGTTGGCTGAATTTTGGAGATTTTGTGGACGCCATCTGTCATCATTAGCTCGAAGTTTAATAGCTTCTAGCAGTTTTTCTCTCATTTCTTCTACCAGTCTCTCAACATGAGAGGCTAATAAATCATTCAAAACAAAGGAGAGATCAAGTCCAACTTCTGGAAGTCTGTCACATTGTTGACGGACGCATGCAATACATTCAGTAGCAGTAGAGGCACTTACTTGAGGAGTAAAAACATGTTTTGAAAATATCTGAACAAACTGTTCTACCTGGAGTTTGGACCATATAATATATGATGAGGCACATGCATTATTTGCAAAAGCTTTTCGAAATTCTCTTCCTGTATCTCCAATACAAGTAAAGAAAACAGAACATAATTTCTCAATATAACTTGTAGTTGCCCCTTCTGCTTTTTGTTGCTTCATGTTTTGCTTCAGCATGGCAGAGCAACGTTTCAAGAACAAACTACAAGCTTTAGATGATTTTCCAAGTTGCACCAAAACACCAACTGCTTTTCGTGCAGCCCGAGGACCTCCATGTAACGATTTATCAGGTGAAACTTTCAATTCCTCACTGAGGATATTAACCAATTGTTTTGCTCGATTATCAATTCTAATTTTTATGTCACGGACAGCAGTATTTCTGGGGAAAGCAGCACAGTGGGCATTGGCTCTATGAATGAGTTCTACTGCTTTTTCAAATAATCTCAGAGCAATACAAACATCTAATTCTTCAGGTAATTCTAACAGCCAAGTAGGTGTCTCCAATGGAACACTTTGGTGAGGAGAGTCATCCTCTTTAAATGGATTGCCATCATCATCAAATGGGTTTGGAGCTTCTTTTAAAATTGACAAGTGCTCAAATGACGATAGCTTCTTTTTTTTTGCCTGATCTATCTTTGTCAGCCATTCCTTTTTAGCAGTTGCTGTAGGACACTGGAACAGCCTCACTTCTGGAAACATAAGAACCTTAAAGGCATTTTTAATGCTTAGTTCCTCTTTAACATTTACCACTGCCAGATTGTCTAACTCGTACAATGCCTGATACCTGAAAATTAAACAGATAAAAGTGAAAAATGTATTGTTAAAAATCAAAAATTATCTCATCTTATTAGTAGATACTGTCAGTTAATAACATTTGTGTAAAAAGTTTTAAAAAAAATGTATGACTATAAATGAAACGTGATTTTAAATTCTGCTCTAATTTAATTACACAAATTTGACATTAATTCTACATAAAGGACACGTTTGGTACATAAATTATAGTTTAGCAATATTTTACAACGCAACATTACAATTGGACTGCAATGTTCAATGGTAGCAATCAATAGAATTATGTTAAGTACAGTTTAATTCTAACGAGTTTTCGCCTTAAGGACTGGCATAAGGTTTTCTTTAGAAGGACTGTGAAAGGAGCAATTATGAATAATTAACAAAACTTTTGGAGAAGGGGGCTAAAATTGAAGATTAAAGAAATTTCCCACTTTTCTAACCTATAACAAATACTACAAAATATAAAAAAAGTTATCAGGATGTTGAAGAAAATACTAAAATCCAGTAACAGTAATTAGACAGTGAAGTTTATTTAGATAATTGAAATTAAGTTTTTAAAAATGTATTGATTTATAGCCATCATTTACAAATAATCAAAATTCCAGAAAATATTATACAAGCTGATAAATGTAACAGATTGAAAATATTTGCATATGTTGTATTATTTAAAATTAATTAATTGTTAAGAAACTTTCTAAAATATTGTATGTTTCATAGAATTTGAGAAAAATCATTGATATTTTCCTGTTATCCAGGTACAAATGTCACCAATGTGAACCAAATGTTAGCCAAATAGAAAAGAAAAGCGAATAACTTGGTTGTAAGAAATTTGGTGGGATTCTGCATTATTTGGCAATTTCTCACTATGTCTGGCTAATAGAAAAATATCAAATTATTTTTTTAAATTTATTATTCAGCTTGAATTTCATGTAGAATAAATTATTCACAAACTTTTAATTTTATTTTAATATCAAATATTTGTTATACTAACTGCATATTTAAGTTATTTTTAACAAATACCTGCATCTTGCATTTCTCTCTACTTTAAGTATTTCATATCAAACATCATGCATAAATAAATAAAAAGGAAATATAATAATGTAATGCATTTTAGCTATATTATTACTAATTTAGAATTATTAGATTATATTGATAAATTATTAAATTGTATTGTCTTGTTTGGGTAAAATTAAAGAACATGGTACAGATTTTTCATTTACCTCTGCCAAACAATAGAAAACTTGCCAAATATCAAGTAAAGTTTACATAAGTTAAGATACCATATTTGCCATTTGTTGTTTATCTTTAGTTTAATTCTTATTTGTATGTATATTGAATGCAGGACAAATAAAATTATATCTTTTTGGTTCAATACTTTTCAGAAAATGATAATTAGTTCAAAACAAAGCAATGGAGTTGGTGTTCTCAATAGGACAGAGATTTGAAAAATATTAAATAAAAACATTATTGCAAAGGAAATAATGACAAGACAATACACATCACACAAAAAATGATCACATCCATACTTTTTTAATGCATGATAAAACCTCAAAATTAAAAAAGCAGCATTTTATGGAATTTCCAATAATACTAACTAGTAATTATTATAAAGCAGAATATCAAGTGGCATAGATGAATTCACTAAATGAAATATCATACAAACTGCATTTTGTTTTTGTAATCATATATTTGATAATTTGTGCATAATTAGATAATCTAATTTGAATTTATCCTAACTTTCAAATTGAATAGTATAATTCTTAATAAACTTAGAATCCCCAAGTAATGTTATATAGTTTACATATTCTGCCTTACTAAGATGACAAACCAATATCATTACAAGCACAATCCTACACTATCAGTTATCATTATCTGATTAACAATTCTACAATTATTTTAAAAAATTAAGTTAAATAGCAGAAAATTTTGTATATTTTAATATGGTTCTTATGACTTATAATACATATATTTTGTTAATATATATTCATAGAGGTCATAATTATAAAATATATATTGTACAACAACACTTAAAAATCATTGTCTCAATCCACTCCAACTGAGCATATGAAATTTGACAAACTTAAAATTAAATAGCATCATAGGAAGTCAGCTTTCTTAATCAATTAATATTTTAAAATAATTCAGCAGAAATTCAAAGTAAATATGTACTTTAAGTTTTCATGATGACATAAATACATTTTCTAAACTCTTCTGCAAATAAAAAGTATATTAAAACATAAATCAAAATCTGTACCTTGCAGAAAAATTGCACACAAATACTTCATGATTAAAATTTGATTTGCATATATATATTTACCTATATTGCATTGGACCACGACTGTTCTCGACTTTAGTTGCAAACATCAATCCTTCATCTAACAAAACGCAATATACAGTATGCATTGGTTTGCAATCGCTTACTCTTAGCTCCATCATCTCGTCACTGTGAAGAATAGTTCTTCCTCTTACTTCCAGCACAGTAGCACAACCTTCCACTTTTTCCAGTAACAAAGAAAGATTTTTATTGTTTTCTTCATCAGTTTCATTTTCATGAGATATCTTTGATTCGGAGTCTTTAGGAGCAGCAATCGAAAAATCTAGGAGAGATGTCAACAGTGTTTGCTGTTCCGCTAACATGTGACTAAGTTGGTACATTTCACCCTCAAGGTAGGATATTTCTTTTGCCGTTTCAATAAATTGAGTATAATTTTTATAAACATTTTTCTTCAGTAAACCGTTGGTTTCTTCTGCAAGATTTTTAATGCGCTCCTTTTCACCCAAGAGGTCTTTGACACCGTTACAAGCGATGATTTTTTGCTTTACATAATCCAGTGGATCAAAGGATGGAGAAATAAGTTTGGTTGGGAGATTGTCTGCCATTTTAGAGCATTTATTGTAAAAGATACAAGAATTTTACTTTTCAAAAACGAAACTTCAGATAATATGATATATTTGTAAACATTTGACACTTTTACAACGCCTACAGTGGACGATGCAGTTAATAACGAGTTTCGATAATCAATCTAGAAAGTGAAACTAGTCATCTTTCACTATTAGATTCACTATGCTAATAGAAGGAAAACAGTTCAAAAATGCAATAAAAGAGTCATTAATTTTTTTCTATGATTATGATTTCATTTTCAAATTTTATTTGTACAGATGTTATTAATTATTAAGGAGTAATTATTCAATAAAACTGTAACTGTATACTGAAAAAATTACTATGAAGGTGAAGGTCGTACTCGCACTCTGTGACCGCGGGAATTTTTGTTTTTGTTTACGATCTTTCGAAAATGCGATTGTAGACTAGATTACAAATTGCAATTCTGCAATATTTAACATGATTCTATTTCTTTTTACCTCAAATATTTTCAGTAGTTTATGATGATAACCTTTTGATGTGCAGTTTATTTAGGTATCAATTAATTAGATTGTAAGTATAAGTGTCATTGCCTTATCCCAAATTTCAAATTCATTATGTATTTTTAGTGTTTATCGAGTTCCTGTAACGTGTTTATTTATTCATAAATGTATGCAAGTATTTGTTTATAAGTGTTTCATTTAAGACTTTGAGGAAAACTAATACTTTTTCCGATTGATTGTTTTACTCTAACGTGTCTTCACCCGATTTATTTTAATTAATGGAATAAATAAAGCATAGCAATTGAATAATTAATAGCTGGAAAGTTGTATTGTATATGTTTCGTATGGTAAAATCCTATTTTAGCCCACCTCTGGCGACTTTTTCAAAATCTTGCCAAATCAAAAGTATTTGAATTAAAAGGTTAAGAAAAAAGAATTTTTACCTTTACTTTAACACTTCATCTTTCCCCAATGGAGGGTACGTTCGTATAACTTCGCGAATATATTCATTGTAGGTTTCATCGCTCATGGAGTGGTTTCGTGATCTCTGCCACATGTATTCTGCGAGGTAGCTGTCAAATTATTCCTCTGTGTAGGCGGTGTGATTTTTTAAGAACCTTTTGATGGCTTCCCAGGTGCCTTCTATCGAATTGGTGTGAGCACCAGTATCCGCGTCCTTGAAGGTCAAACTGTGATTGACCTTCATATGGACGTACCCCTCATCTGAGAGGCAATCATTGGCCTTCCAACAGTCTGACACAATAATAGACCCTGGCATTATCCATTCTTTAATCACTTGCAGTAACTCCTGTTTAGTACGACGCTCAACCACTCAAAAAAAACATTTGCTCATTCCCCTTTCGATCCCGCCAAACACCCATTGACCATTTACGGGCTTGCCCCTTCCGTACTTCATTTTCCCGAACTTGCTCTCGTCGATTTCAACAATAACATTTGCTCCTCCTATCTGAATACTTTCTCTCACGACCACAACCATACATACCTCTCGACAAAACATAAACCAATCAACCACAGTGTTTTTATCAATTTTAACTTCATTAATAACAAATTCATTCATAGATCTTGCAACATAAATTCTATTTATAGATCTTGTAACACGCAAAACATCATACATACTTAAATGACTGAAAGAAAACCACCTACCTTTCCTTACACTCCGGCAAACATCATGTACAACCACAGTTGATCCACGTTTACAACATCACCATTCGAAACCATCAACCGCATTATTTCGCTCAATTAAATCCATTGGCTCTCCACACGTAGAACATTCATACGATTTCGAAATTAAATTTATGCTCATACCCCATTCAATCACCGCTCTCTTTCCCTTTGCATTCAATAAAGTTAAAAATTCACATGTCCATTGGCTTCCTTTTTTGCTCTCCATTTTCTACCGATAGCTCACATCAAAAACTCAAAGTATTAAAATAACTTCTTACTCTGAAGATTTTAAATGCAGAAATGGTTTAAAAAGTATCAACTTTTTAAACAAATTTAAACTTCTTGTAACAATAACCAATAAGATTAAATAGTTTTTGAACGAAGTTTAAATCAACCAACGAGTTTGATTTAAACCATATGGTTGCCACATTTCTCTTCAGATGTTGTCAGGGTTGCCATTTTAAAATCATTATCGCGGATAATTTGACGAGTTCTAAATTGGCCTCAGAGGTGGGCTAAAATAGGATCGACCTGTTTCGTATTTCAATTGAGCATTGTTCATCAATTATTTCTTATTTCAGATTATAACACTATGGTTGGATTTGAACGTCCTGCTTCAAACATTAAATTCCATGAACTGGATTATGCCATTGCGGGAGCTGTCAGCGGATTTGCTACTCGCACTTTGTTTCAACCTTTAGATGTTATTAAAATTAGATTTCAAGTTAGTCAAAATTATACATATTTTATATTTTAAAAGACGTTTATTGAAGATATTTATTATTGCTCCCTCAAATTTCCTTTTTTTTTAAGAAAGTACACCTTTAGAGTTTTCCCCCATAAAATAAAGTAATATCTAAAAAAATTAAAAATTAATTAATTGTTAATTTGGTAAAATAATTAAAAAATTAAAAATTCAGATTTTATTTATTTTTATGTTGAGAATATAATAGCTAAATTTTACATTTAGCTCTTTAATTAAATGACATTCAAATACATTTATATAAGTTTCAAAGGAACAGTAAAAAAATTTTTAGATAAGAAAACATGAAAATGGCTAAAAACAAAAATGTGTTTAGAATATTCTTAATTTATTAATGAAATAAGCAAATGATTTGAGTATCTGGAGTTTTAAACAATTTTCACAAACTAAATAATTTTTCCAATTTTCTTTACTATATTTATAACAAAAAGGTATCATTTTTTTTGAATTATTAAATTATAAGCAAAAGAGCATGGCAATTAATATCTTTGGATATTAATAATAGCACATTTATCCTGGAAATGGAATGTTGAAAGATGTGTGCATATTGCATATTTTATTCATTTCTTCTACAAAGAAGAAGTACTTTTTTTAAAGCAATTACACTCTTTTTAAAATTACGGATTAAAAAACATTTTGTTGATGAAGATAAATAGAAATAAACTGCATAATAATGTATAACTATTATATTTTATGAAATATGACTTAACTTTTCATAATAATAAAAATACTTTACATACCAATAAAATATTGAATCAAACATAATTGTCAATTATAAGCATTAAAATAGTATTTTTAGATTATGTCAAGTTTCCATTGTAATTCAACCATCTTGGTGGTATTCCTTGTTTGCTTGCTGACTTAGAATAATTCAATAATTTCTTATATTGAATTTACATCAACTTGAAATGTAAGATAAGTTTGTTTCTCAAATAAAATTGTTAAATATTAAAAAATGAATAATGCATTATTTATTTTGTTTAGTTCTTTCTTAATATGGTTGTAATTTTTGTCATTTAGAAAATTAATACTTAAGTTGTTACTTATAGACCTTGAGTAGAATTAGTTTTTAACTTCTATTGAATTCCACCATTTATCATTATTATTTCTTGACTCTTGTAAATTTTTTTGTCCTTTTTGTATTCTATACTAGTGTGTTCAATTTTTTACAGCTATTTCTGAAAATTTTCAGATTTAAATAACAATTTTAATCTATTTTTTTTACAGTTGCAAATTGAGCCCATAAGTGCTAGCAGAAAATCCAAGTACAAAGGTATGATTCATGCATTCCGGTGCATTCGAGCTGAGGAAGGAATTCAAGCACTTTGGAAAGGAATAGTTCCAGCTCAGTTCTTATCAACAACATATGGTGCTTTACAAGTAATATTTGTTTAATATTTAATTATTTCATTTTGTTATGAAATATAAAAAAAATTCTCTTCTTTCTTTTAAACTTTTTTATGAACAAATTGAACATATTTTATTCATCATTTAACCTTGAGATTTCGAAGAATCATATTATTTCTGTCTACTTTATAATCTTCCCTTCCAAAAAGAGAAAGGTTTTACACTGTACTGATCTGCAGATACAGCAGTGTAAAAATATAGCATTTTATATGAATAAAATTTAGTATGTGGTTAATTGATTCAAAAATTTTCATTTCTATTAAATTTTAGATTATTCATCTGCAAAAAGTCTGTCTCTCTGTATGCATATGAATATAACTTCAATTTCTAATTGACCAAGGAGATTAAATTTAAAAAAAAGGTTTTTTAAAATTAAAATTATAGATTCTGTTTTACACTTTATATCAAATACTTGTCAAAGGATTGTTTGTTGTTTCATCTCTTTAATGTATTTTAATGCAATATCTAAGCAATAGAAAGGCCTGGTGTATGATTTTAATTGTTTGACCTTTGTTTCAAAATTATAGAACCGCATCTGCCTTTAAATTAAACCCATAATTTTAATGGGCAGTCTTTATACTTAGTTGTTTGTGTATTTTTTAGCTGATTACCATCGAGTCACAGCAGATAAAATTAATGCAATTTGGCATGCAGTCTTTACTCCAAAATTGTAAACAAGTTTTAAATGTTGAAGCTTATCAACATAAGAAAATTTTCAAAATGTAAAGTAGATTCTCTTTATTCCACTCTATTGTATAATTTTTTTATATTTAAACATTGCATTATATTTATTTTGTGATTGATCGATAGCAAGTCATATAACTCATTGCATTTGAATTTTGTTTTGCCAGTAATGTATGAAATATTGAATTAAAATTATTAACATGATGTAGTAAATATTTATATTTTACTTGAGGGTGAAGGGATGACAAAAAAAAAGAAAAGTAAATCGTTAATTCCCATTTACTTAACAACAAAGGAGTTTAAAGGCATATTATTTTATTCTACATTTTGGCACATTGTTCGTGACAACATTAAGGATAGCTTTCTAATTTGTTTACTTTTTTCAAGAAACAGAAATTTTTCATCACTCAACTAAGTCATCTGATGCAATAGTCTGATATCTGGTAGCAATCATCTGAATACCTCAGCAATAAATGTGATAAACATGCTTGGTTTTTAAAAATAATAATGGGGCATTTACGAATATCAGGTGGAGGAAAATATGAAGAAATATCGAGTAAGAATCTGGCAACTTGAAAAGAAAAACTTATTGCAAAGTTGCTATATTGGTGTTAAAATGTAAAAAATTGTATCAGTATTTAAATATTGGGTATATAATCAAAAAATGTTCTCATTATCTTTGAGCTTTTAAATGCAGCTAGATAAATTAGTAAACATATGTTGTCATATTGGAAAGATAAATTTTTGATAATGAAATGAATGGTTAGTGGAGTTTAAAAATTTACTAACTGGAACTAATGGATTTCGGATATAGTACTGGGCATCATGGTTGACAAGCATTGAGTGAATTACCCTTGTATGTATGTATGTATGTATATATATATATATATATATATATATATATATATATATATATAGCATAAAATTTTTCTGGTTGGCTACATATTGCAAATGTTTGCTATTGTTCATTTTTGTTAATGTTTTATTATTTGTTGATAATATTTATTTTATAAAAAATATGTTTAGTCATTGTATTACATAACATAATATTTTTTACCTCCAATGCTAACTTGCAATTTATATTATTAAAAAAAAATTTTAATGGGTCTTTCAAAATTTAAAAAAAAAATAATGCTAAATACTTTAGAATGAATGTTATTGCATTAGATATTTACTCAAAAAGTATATTGTCGATTCACAAATATTTGGCTGATAATTTCTTATTTTAATTTTAAAGAATTATTTACTCGATACTATATTTTCAATGTAATAACAAAGTATCAGTATATCAAAGAAAATGTTTTTGCTTCTGATATTCCTGCTGTAATTTGTCTGATTTATTATTTTTTTTTATGTTCACACAATGAAACTATGAACTAGAATGAAATATTATGAACTCACTTCTTGTATTCTTTTATGGGATTAAGGAGTAAAGTGCAAGTCTGCATTTTAAATTTAGTTTATTTTGATTCTGTTTTAAAGGAACTTGAGATCTATTTCAATGTCTACTTATGTTCAGTTACCTGATATTACATTATGCATTCAGTCAAAAATGGATAATTTGTTAGGATATCATTTGTTTCATAATAAATATTTAATAATTGTTATTAAATTGATTTTTATCTTTCAAAATTTTGATTATGATAATAATACTGGAAGGTTCCATTTCAGTCATCAGAAATCTAATGATGATTTTTTTTCTAGATTTATTATTAATTCTTGCTTAAAATCAATTAATATAAATAGATTAATATATTTAAAATTGTTTTGAATTTAATATTATATATTGTTGTCATTATTATTGGAGAGTAATTTTGCCATTATTTATAGTTCACTGCATTTGAAATGCTAACTCATCAAGCTTCAGAGCATTTACCTGAAAATTTAAAATCCAAAGGAAAACCTTTGATAAACTTTGCCTGTGGAGCTTTGGCAGGTGGTATTGCAACCACTGGAAGCTTCCCTTTTGATGTTATGAGAACTAGATTAGTTGCACAGGGAGAGCCAAAGGTATAACTTATTTTGAAGTTTAAAAATTATGAAATCTCGTTATTTATATTTTGACAACATCTATTCATCAATTCTGTTTTTTTCACTATCTATTAATTCAAGTTTATTAAAAATAAGAAATTTTTCTGATCCTTTGATGATCATATCAATTAAATGTGAAAATGTGATCAATGAATTTGAATTTATTTTAATTAGTTTGAAATTAAAGCTAAACACAGTTCTTCATTCACATAAAACTTCTGTATAAACTACTTTAATGAAATGCATCCATACTTTTTACCTTTTCATTTTTGAAGTCACTCGAGTTCAAACACCTCAGAATATCGGAATACCTATATTTTTCTCTCAAAAATAAAAACTCTGCCCTTCACATCAAAAATCACATTGCAATCCTTGTTTATAATGGGTTAATGTTCAGAAAAATATTCCACTTAGCTAATGGCTACCAAGCAAAAGTTTACTTAGACATCCTTTGAGTTTTCTCAAAAAATTTTGCTATTCACCAAACTGATCTGGGAAAATGTTTGTAATGGGGAGGGGGATACACTCATATTTTGAGTATTTAAACAATTGTACTTAACAATGGGGGGGGGGATCTGGTGATATCCAAGTGTCTCTGACTTTAGTTTTATTGAATGAATGTGATGTTTTTCACTGCGGATAGGGGGGGGGGGGGGGGGGAGAATCTTGTTTTTTAAAAAGCTTTGAAAGAAAGTGATAATATTATTGTACATTTTGTCTATTCAAAGTATACTATATACTATTTTATTGGTAAATTATATAATCATTTACTGAAATTAATTTCGAAGAAGGGCATAATTGCAATTTTTAGTACTTTATTCATTAAGATTATTCCATTTTGAAAATTAATTTTGATATTTTGAAAATAAACTTTAATAAAGGAAGGTTTCCATTTGCAAATTCTTGATACTTCCATAAACGCTTTCATAATTATAAAGCTCACTCTTACTGCTTTTTTTCAATTTACAAAGCTAACTTATGTATGCTGAATAATTTACGCTCTCTTTTCAAAACCTACTTAATATAAGAAAATATTTGTATCATTTATTAAAAAGGGCTTAGAAAAAAATTTAAGATAATTATGTTTGGTAATCTAATATTGTATGTAGAGATACTGTAAATACATTTATAGAAATAAATTGTTTTATTTATTTTGTATGCCTGTCCCTGAATATTTAATTTATCCCAGCTAAGAAAAGACTAATTCAATTAAGAGCAGAAAGTGGAATGCTTGAAAATCTTGTACTATCTGTCGATGATAAGAACATTGCTAGACAATCATCTATATTTATGGTAGGCGTTATAGAAAATGGTTACTGTAGGAAGAGTTCATTTAATAGGGGAAGAAATTCATTGAAGTTTTTTATGTTGGCATGTTTAGTGCCAAATTGGAGATTTTTGGTGTTATTGCATTTAATATTTGAAATTTTTTTTAACAATTCTCAAAAGTAAAAGTAATGTGCATACTCAGAATATTAAAAATATCTGATATCTCTATCATATGTACACAAAGAATTAATCAAATAAAAAAACTGAATAGTTATTTGTATATGAAATGATTGCTCAAGAAGAAAAAAAAGTTAAGTAAATCATGCATAACAAAAAAATTAATCGTCTTCATTTAATTTGTTTTAAATTTATATAAGTTACTAATATCAAATTCTCCACAGCAGATGCACCATAATTTGTCTTATTTAGCATAAAAACAATAACATAATTAATTGTAATTTTTATTAAAAGTTGGTTTTATTCTATTGTAAATTGAAATGTTCTTACTTAAATGTGCTGGAAACTTTTTTTGACTTATATTTATTTTTTCACATACACTCATAAAATATACTATTTCCCAAAACACAAAATCAACCATTACCATATTATCAATTTTTAGATTTTAAAAAAATCAACTGATTTGTAACATTTTCAACATGCACAAGCTTTCTGCAGTATAATTAACCTTGCAAAGTTTATATGTAAAAGTATTCTGAATTTGAAGGTTACTCAAGTGTTCATTCAAGTACGTGCCAGTAGCTCCAGACTTAAAGAAGCCCAACTAAATAAACCCAACATCAATTTACATTATTCTGCAAAAAATGCTGTAAAAGTTGGTTTTTGTAATCCAGATTACCATTTGTTTGTTTCCCATGGCTTGGATAAGAAATATTATTATTTCAAAGAAAACTTTTTCTCACGAACTGTCTATTCAAATAATCGAGTGATAAATGAGCTTTTCTTTTCAATGTATATCAGTAATCATGAGCACGAAGCAATAAAGCATCCACAAATTCCTGCATTCATTTTATCATTTCAAGGTTGAAAACTCTTTTCTCCTTATGTCCTTCACATTTCTATTCACAACTCATTATTGCTGTTTGAGAATACTTAGCTGTAACCTTTTTGTTATCACAATCAGTGTATCTGATTAAAAGAAATCTCATTAAATACTTTAATCTTTCTAATTAACATGTATATGTTTCTCATTAACATGTATAAATTTTTAGATTCCTGGAATCATATCTACAAAGGAAAGCTGTTGAAACAACAGTAAGGCAGAAAAACAAACCTAAATATTAAATATATTTTTTATTATTTAAAAAAATAAGAAATATGCTGCCTATATTATAATATTTTCTTCATACCATTATATATCTGAATAGTATTTCGCAATAAAAATTTAATAGAGTTACTGCTTAACAGTTGTATACAGTGAAACCTCGTTTCAACAATATTTTAGGGACCAAATAAATATATTGTTGTAGAGAGGCATATTGTTATATCGAGGGCCCACATATTTTGAGCATTTAATAATAGTTTTTTTATTATTATTGGTTTAAGGTGCATAACATACTACTTTTAAGGCTATATTTAGAAGAAATTAATTTGTAAAATACTAATAATAGTGGTTTAAATACTAAAAAAAAAAAAAAAATAAGATAAACTCAGAAAATAAGCACAGAAATATTCACATACCTGAAAACACTTTTTAATGAAAATAATCCAGTATTTTTGTTTGTTTATTCATTTTTTTAACTGTTAAGTTCACCAATACTGTATGCATTGAGTCTAGTGCACGAAAATGTTCTTCATTTGTCGACGGAAGGCTTGAAAAAAATGTCCGTAGAGAATTCACAGATTGAAGAGCTTTCTGGGATGAGAATAAGGACTGCGATGGACCTGTATTATCATCATCGTCAATATCATCATCATCTTCATAATAAGTTGTCGATTATGAAACTTGCTTGACCGGTTTTTGAGGGTAGAAACGGAAAATTGCTGGCGACATTTCACTGTGTGATAAGACCTTTAGGGAACAATATCGCGTGAAAGAAAGAAAAGTTTAAACCAAATGTTTCGCGTAGAACTCAAAATCGTTAAAGACTATAAAACAACCTTTGAACTCACTTTTCAGACGTCACTTAACAACAACCTCGCCCCCATCTCCCCCTGTTCCTCTAACAAAGGGCACTTGTTCTTTGACAAGGTGACCAGGCAGGTCCAGATGTCCTTAAACCTTATCAGAATTCCAAAGCCTACTGGGAAATGAGACTAGGCATACATTTACACTTCACCCCCCTCTCACCAACTGCAATTCCCAAAAGGGTGGTCTTCATCTGTTTTGAAATCTGAACAATAGCTATTTACTCAGGGATAAGTTGAATATCCACAATGAGTCTTAATAGACGGAAAAAATAACAAAAGAAAACGAAAAAAAAAAAAGCATTTGAAAATCAAAATATTATTATAAAGGGAGAAAATAATACTGAAATTTAGATTGAAAAAATCGTTTTACAGAGGTTTATTGTTCTAGAGAATATCGCAATATTGAGGGGAGATTAACATTAGTTTATATGCAAAATCACCGGGACCACAAAACATTATTGTAGTAGAGGGAGTTATTGTTGTATCGGGTATCGTTGTAGCGAGAGTTTACTGTATACTCATTCAATTTCAGAAAAGAAATTAAATCATTCTCATCTCTAAATATTTTCATATAGCGTAATATAATTTTTAATTTCAAAGTAATTATTTTTTTTTCTTTTAAAACTATAAATACAATTTTTCTTTATTATTATTTAACACTAAGTGCAAAAGATTAAAACAATGGCATTTTCTTCTCTCCCTTTTTATTTTGACAATGATTGTGATAGGAGATAACTGAATTCTATCTGTAGATTTAAGGAAATTATTTAATACTTTAAATGAAAATAAAGTGTACTGAATTGTAAAATATTTTTTTAAAAATAATAAAACTCAGAGCCCCCTGCAGGAACTTCTTTTTAAAAAATTTCTAATACACTTTTCAAATTAAGAATTCAAAATCAGTAATCATTAATTTTACTAATACACATGCAACTGCGACTAAAGCATAAAGACGAATGAGTAACAGGATTTTTTTTATCGCTTCAGATTAAGATCAAGAAAAAGAATACCCCCCCCAGACTTCTATTTGATTATACCCATTCAAAATGGAACTTCCCTACCGAAACTTGTTTCTATAACGCCTGTCGTAAACATAGATGATTGTCTAGTAGTGTTCTTGTCATGGACAGACAGTTCTTGATTTGCTGAAATGTATGCTCTTGTTTTGTAATTATTTTCGTATCCTATTGGATTCATGATTTAAAAGCTAGAGTGTATTTATTTTTTATTAAAGCATTATGTTGCATATTTAAATGAAAACTTAGGCACATTTAAAAACTCTTTTAAGAGATTATTTTGGATGTATATAGAGGTATATTAACATATATAAGGTATATTAACATGTATATAGAGGTATATTAACATATTCATAAAACATGAAAGCTTATATCTTTTGGGGAAAAACATAGCTTTCAATAAATTTTGATTAGTTTAATTTGTTATGTGAAATTTAAAATGAGTAGTTTCGTTTTGCACATTTTAATTTCATTTTCGATTGAATTTAATTGTTATTAACATTGATTAATAAATATGTGAATATATTCCATCAGATACCTACCTGCATAACTTACATCATGTTATTATATTACAGTATTATCTGAAAGCATATTTTTTATAGTAATTGATGTATGTATGATAATAATTAGCCACCTCAGATTTTTATGAATATTTTGCTTATTATTTATGCATTTAGAAGAACAACATTTTTTTTTTATTTTAGACATATAGAAGTATTGTCCATGCTGTAGTTACAATGCTTCAAACAGAAGGCCCCCTTAGTTTTTGGAAAGGATTGACCCCTACATTAGTACAGATAATGCCTAATGCAGGAGCTCAATTTGCTTTTTATAGACTATTTCAAGGAATGTGGGATTACTGTTTCCAACATGAAGCCACCGCAGCACCCGGTGAGTATTTCCAAACTGGTTTTGATTAGTTACATATCAAAATGCCTCTTATTTTTTATTAAAAGTTTCATACTATTTCATTGTTCTTTTAAATTCTTTCTTCTTTTTTTTCTTACGTAGATAAAATATTTTTATTTGGTAAGACTATTTCATTTTCTTATTTATACAGGAGAGATATATTGATACATAGAAATAATTTTTATGCATTTTATTTATTGTATAATGGTACATATTGTGTTGCTTAATCCCACCTTCCCCTCCAAAATACTGAAAGTTCTTTTTTAATTGAAGTATTTTTTAATCAATAATTGTATATCAGTATGCAAATAAATTAAGTATTATTTTAATAAATAATGTTGTTGCTTCTGTTGTTTTTTCTGCACATCTTTTACTGATTCATTTGATACTAATTGTATCATTTAATAAAAATATCCCTAAGAAAAAGATGATAATCTAATTTTGTGTATAAGGATTATTTTTAAATACCATGCAGTTTATAGAATATCAGGCTAAAAGCAATATCAAGTTTGAAAAAATTCTGCTTTGATTTTTTTTTTTTTTTTTTTTTTGATATTTTTGAATTTTTTTATTATAGTCTACTATTTTAATATTGACAATCAAATATAAATTTGATTATACAGTAAAACTGGTTTAAATTTCAGAACAACAATAAAAAAAATTTGTTTTATGTTATTAATTTATAGATATCTAAAATTAAAGAAAAATTATACTAATTTAAAACTGGTTCAACTGAAAATTGGAATCTAAAATTGATATAAATAGTTTTTGCAAATATACTCTACAGTTATGGAAGGAAAATACTAGACTTTTGATGACTCATTGAGTCATCATTTGATGACTTAATTGAGTTCTTTTTTAATGAGCATCTATTACTCAAGCAATAACTGTGTCTCAAATTGACTGTAGACCTAAGTTTCTGCTCTATGCCTTGCATTTACATTATACACTGCATACAGTTTTTTGCATTGTGCTGTCAACAGAAACTTGACAGTTGAAAGATATCATCATGTTAAAATAATTCATCAAATGCATACTCATGTAAATTACTTTTGAAAAATATATGCAATTTTTGGCAGCTTTGATTGTGTGAAAAATGATTTTTTTTTCTTCCAAATTAATGTTGTACTGATAACCTAATGGGAATGATGGAGATGGAGATATGGATGCATAACTATGTCATCAGAAACAAATATCTATTTAACAAATTCATAGTTTACTGTTTCAGATTGTTTCTAAGAACTAGATTTAGCCAACATAGAAGACTGAAATTATCTTACAATTTCCAAAATAGACTTTTATATGGTAGTAACTAATTTTGGTATGATCACAAATTAAAATTAAAAAAAAAGAAATTGTAATAGTTCCACTTAAAATAAAGGTATCAAAACTAGGTTGTTGTTGTCGTGTCCGTGTTTTCCACGGAAAGGGGGCGCAGTAGCTTCTGAGGGTAAAGACCCCTGAGCACCCAGAGGGCAGAAATCAAAACTAGGTAAATTGCATAAATACAGCAAAATAATTTAATTTTAATTATTACAATTTTACTTCTACATTTTGTTACAATTCACCTCTGATTCATATTTTCTTTAGAATTATTTTTTACATTCTACATGTTCTGAATTATTTTTTGTGAACTTTTTATGCTTTATTTTATGTTTTTTAATAATGCTTTTATTATTTTAAAATTCACAAGTTCCTCCTATATCATTTTATTTCTTTTATAGGTGCTGTCCAAAGTACTTTCTGTGGTGCTGCATCTGGTATAACAGCAAAAATGTTTGTTTATCCTTTAGATCTAATCAAAAAACGAATTCAAGTACAAGGATTTGAGGAGGCCAGGAAAGCTTTTGGCTCTGTCCGACGATATACAGGTTTAATCCATTGTGCCTCTTGTATTTTAAAAGAAGAAGGTATTTTAGGCCTTTATAAAGGTTTTTGGCCAAGTCTTCTAAAAGCTGCATGTACTACTGGCAGCCATTTTCTCTACTATGAACAAACTCTTAAAGTACTTGTCTATTTGCATAGGTAATGTTGTTCATTGTGTTACTTTTATAAAAATGCAAAAGTAAATAAATATATGAAATCTTAATATAAGAAAGTTTTGTTACTGTTGGATGAAATTTATTTTATTAATATTCTTTTTAGTTATCTAGTCCAACAAATTTTTTCTGCTGCATTTTCATTTTTGTTATTTAAATAAAATATTTCTTGTTTGTTCCTATATTTAATATTAATTTAATTTTGTCCTCTTATTTCTAATTTAAAAATAGTAATGAAAGACTATGTGTAATTCTATATTTGTAGAATTTTTAAATATTAATTAGTTTTATTTTTTTTGTAATTGAAAAAAGCAAACATTTTTTCCCCTTCATTTTTTTTGTGTCGGATGGTTTTTTTCTTCTTTTCTTTTTTGTATTGCATTGATTGTGTTCAATATTTTTATGGAGTTCCTAATTAATTTTCATAAAGCATCTCTATTTTAGTTGTTGTTACTTTTTGCTAATTATTTATTCCACTTTGACTGTTCTATCTTCGATACTGTGCCATTTTTATTTTATGTTTGAATCTTCCATTTGCCACTTTTTTAAAATTTCAATTAATGAAATTTTGAAAGTTCCTTATTTTTTCATTAGATAACCATTGAGTGATTTATTATTAATCATTTTCATAGCATTTATTTGTTCATATTTAAACTATTCCTTTTGTTTCATTTTAAAAACTTTATTGTTGTAGAGTTGTTTTTAAAAATTTTCTTAACCCTCTGAGTGGTTCAGCCCCCCCCCCCCCCTTACATACACACACTCACTTCAAATGCTACTTATTTTTTTACAGCACATTTCAAATTCACGTGTATTTGAGAGTAAAAATATATAGCATATTTTTATAGCTAAGACTTTTTAAAAATAATATTGGGGGTCTTGTACAATTGCTTGTAATAATTATACAGAAACGATAAATCTTTCTTTCACTTTTTTTTTTTTGTCGTAGCATGACTTTGAAATGGTTTTTATAGTTATTATTACCCTTGTTTTGGTTTGTTTCTTGAACCTTTGTTACATTTAATTATCTTAAAGAAATCCAAAACAATAATATTATGTACATTTTTAAAGTTGTTTCTGAATTACCAACAAAATTAAATATCAAAATATGAGGGAGCAACTTTTATGTACGTTTTGTTTCACAATTCAACTCTGAAATAATATTGAATTATCTCCAATAGAATTCATAAAAGCATAATCTGATTTGTAATTACTATTATCAAATAACAAATAAATTTTATTTTTTAAAAATAATTTTTTTATTATTTATAAATTTAATAAATCAAAAATACTGTCAGAAACTTGTCAAACTGTCACATTCTCTGCAAACTGTGTCTGAATCTAAATGAGTAATGATGGTAATCTATTAAATAAATTTGATGCAGCTTAGCCAAAAGTAGTTCTTGTGCCATAAAACATCAGAAATGTGTTTAATGAATGTAAAAACTTACTGAACTACTAATAGGGCCAAACATTGATTTGAAAAACAAATATTACATATCATATATTATTAAAAGATAAAAATATAGGATGGACTTTTAAATAAAACTGGAAAATTGTCAATCCAGAAATTGTGGTCAAGTAAAAATAATAAAGAAAATGAATAGAGTGAGTGGAAACTGCAAGATATGACTCAGAGGGTTGAATATTTAGGTAACCATTTGAATAAGATTTATATACATACATGTGAAAAAGGAATTTTCAAATTTAATAATAGGATAGTTAACCATGTTTAATATATATATATATATATTTCTTTGAATGGGAGGGGAGGCCTTCCATTTTAATGACTTTTATTGCATGGATGAAAATGAATTTCTCTTCCCATTCTCTAAAAAAAGTTTAATATTAAGCTGAGTTATTTTGAATCTGTATGAACTATACTGATACCGTGTTGTTATTTTTGTTAATATTATATGAAGAAGAATAATTCCATCTGTTTTATATTTAGCTTAGCTCATTACTATATCTAATGAACAATTTACTATACCTCATTTTATAAGTATGAAAATTTTCTGGATTAGATTTGTTTATTTAGTAATGTTTTTGTCATTTTGGCAATATGCCTTATTAGATGTTTTATATGGTTTATATTCCTTATGGATTTTTATATTCAAGTGATTCCGGTAATATCGATATCACTTGTTGGGGTAGTTTTAGGATGCTGCAAAATGTAAGAAAGAATATTGTCTTATTCAGAATCAATATTATTTTTGTAAATTTGTCTTCTTTTTGTGCTAAACAAAAGCAAACTACATTTATTTTCTTTTTCCAATCCTCCATATAATGTTGAAAGAAAGTTTATATGCTTTTATTTGAGAATTTATAAAACTTATTTTTAAAAAAATCTTTTAGTTCATTCTATTCTTCTATTATTTAGTTATCTTTCTCATTGAAATAAATGAGTATTTATTAACTTCTTTTCTTCTGCTTCTAAGTTTTTTTTTTATATTTTAAATATTTCCTTCAAAAGCCTGATGAAAATTGATAAACTCTGTTAGTTATTAATATTCTTTTATAAGGCTGTAAGTAATGCAAGCAGTTATCCAGTCTATGTATTTTACTTTGAGATATTAAGTAAAAATGAAGTGCCTCTCTCAAAGTTTTATTTTGTCTTTTGAAATTATCTTCTAAAATTTTTAGTAACAGATTTTAAGAAAGCTCATTATGTACTTTTAAGTAATAATTTTATGCAACTATATTATTTAGCTTATTTGTTTTTAGCTGCTGGAATTTGTTCACTTTAAAATTAATTTTAGTGCATATTTATATATTGTTAAGTTGTTATTTGATTATTTAAAAGTTTGTTATTTCCAGATGCATTGAATATTTTATTGTGTATTCCCTGAACAATAAATTTTTCAAAAATACTTATGTGTATGAATTGATTTTTCTGTTTTTGTAGCAAAGTCATTTCTCTAAGTTAAATTAAAAACAATATTCCTTATTTTGTTTTTGTTTTTAAAAGTATCATCAGACTACTTTTTTTCCTATACAAAATAATGTTTTAAATAATATCATCATATGCCAATAAATAGTAAACAATGGCTTAAATAAAATTTGAATTGTTCTCTAATTGAATTGCTATTTTCACATTAATTATTTTTTCTTTTGATGATACTAATTCTTAGAGGCATTTATTTTTTAAATCATTTTGTGTTCATTCATAAAACTTTTTGGATGTTCAGCTAAATATTCCTGATGAAGCTTATTTCTTATTAGTGTTATTTAATTTTCTTCCTTATTTAACATGAATGCACTAAACAAATAATAATAATGAAAGGAATGATTTCAAGTAATAATTTTTTTAATTCTATAATCTTTTAAAATTGGAGTGCATTCATTTTTAAATTAATGACTTTTATGGCAATATTATTAGTGTTAAATAAGGAAACTTTTTTGAATAGCTGTGCCAAAGTTGGTATTTTAATTTTTAGTCAGTGCAGTTGTTGAATATATTTGCTGCAGCTGTTAAATAAATCTCTACTACAAAATTTTATCTCAGTTTTCATCTGTACTACAAAATGAAAAAAAAATTATAATAATAATTTAGATTACAAAACTGAACATTTTATTCAGTTTCTCCTCAGTAACTTTATTTTATGCTATGCAATTGGTGATCTTTCACCAGATTTCATTTAATCAGAATTAGATTTATTTATTTTTAGCACAAATTATATTTTTCATTAATTCTTTTTATCATGTAACTTTTAAAAAAATAGAAATATTAAAGAATACTTTAAAATCAATATGCAACTTTTTGATAAAATGGTAAAATAATTGTTCTATCAGCCATTATTCTTAAGAATTTCTCTTTTAACTATATTGGTAACTGTTAGCTTTGCTTTAGCAGTGATGGAATATAAATACTTTAAATATAAATATGAGTGTAACGAAGAAAATAAAGCAAATTTTTGTTTCTTTTTGTATATCTAAAATATTTACTTTGAATAAAAGTTTAATTCTGTTTGGATCTTTAAGTTTCTCATAAATGCATTCTGTTAATATAGTAGGAATATTTATATAATTAATGTGAGGACATATATATGATTGTACTTTTATGATATAATTAAATAATTTCAATATAAACTTTTGATTTCTCAGATTAAATACTTTTGAAACATAAATGTTTTTATTTTGATTCTATAAATTATTTTTAAGTACTACATTTCATTTAGAAATCAAAGTTTACTTCATTTTCAGTTAAACTAAACTAAATAAATTTAAGTTTCTATTAAATGAAATTGTAGAAAAAAATAGGGGTGATAACAATGCTTATAGACTACTGATGAATTTATTAATTTTGTTTCTCTTTATATACAATTAAAATGATCACCACTCATGAAACAGTTGAACTGAACTTGTGAATTAAACAATCAGCCAAGTGATTATAACACAAATTAATGAAAATTATATTTTTAGAATCCTATAAGAAAAAGATTAAATATATAATTCACTATTTGTATTAAGATAGTAATTTATTTTTCCTTATAATTTTTTTCAAATATATTTGCTGTTGTGTTCAGGGATACTATTTTACTAAATCCGCATTTGGATTCTGCCCATAAATTATAATAGTCAAGGCAGTAAGATGAAACAGCAAAATCTGCATATGAAACATTCCCTTAAAACATGATGGAAAATTGGTTTAGATGCTGAAAATATTTTAGGGCAGGTTCTTGATGGATGTTTTACATTAAAAGAAAATGTATAAATATTCTTCCTAATTACAGAGCTAAATTTTCATTGAAAATGCATGGATTATATCATTTAAAAAAATAATAAATCTAGTTTATTGTGTAGTAAGATTCAAGTTTTTTTTTTCAACTCATTTTTTAAAAACTTTGAATGCCAGATTTAAAATTATATAAAAAAACAAAAATTTTAAATTATGAAATGAATAAATAACTAAATTAAGACACATTTATGTATAAATAGTAGGAAATAGTGTCACTATGTTTAGTAAAACAAATTATATTGAAAATCTATACATATATTATTTTTTATTCATCATTATTTGAAATAGATGTTTGAAGAATAATGGTTATTATTCAGTTTGTTAGACTAATTCATGAAATTTAAGTATTTTGCATTTATTGCTTGTTTGTAAAGAAATGGATGTAAATATGTATTTAATTCTTGTGACTAATAGCTTTATCCATGTTGCATGAAAATTTATTTTGCCTTTTATTATTTTGATATTGCTTTGAAAATTAATTTTTTTTTTCAATTAATTTTATATTATTTTATTTTTAAGTTTTGCTTGTATTTGTAAAGAAATTTATTTAAATTTTAATTTGGCTATTATCTATCTCATCTCTTCTATTTACTTTTTGAATGAAATATGTTTTGCTTTATTTGTTTCTCACGCCAGTATTTATATTCAAACAGGTTTGTGTTATGAAAATATCTAACTTTGGGCATCTATATTATTCCATCTGGCTTTGAAATCTGTGCCTTTCTGCTCATAAATTGAATCAATATGCTCAATGAAGCTGGAAATGCTTCTTTTATCAATGCAAAAAAAAAAAAAAAAAAAAAAAAAAAAAAAAATGTATTATGAAGTATTATTTTATTTTATTAAATATAAAATATTCAGCTTTTTTATTTGAAAATTTTATCCTTTTGTTATGTTTTATTTGATTCAAAAAGGCTTATAAATTCCCAAACTTTTGTTACAGAATATATATATATATATATATATATATATATATATATATATATATAAATGGCTAAAAATGTTTTGATAAAATAATGACAATCAATATTAATAATGTGTCTAATAAAGTAATTTGAAGCAATCCCAGTAAAAAATAAAATAATGAACTGGAAAATATAGATTTAGAATTGTCTATTTTTTAACTGTGATGAATTCAAAAAAAATTTGTTAGTTTGTTTATGTGATTTTTTAAATGATGCATTTAAGTGTTCAACAGTCAATTGATTTCCTTTTCATCTTGCTTCAAACACTATCTTTAATGTTTTAAAGAAATTGTTGTAAAATATGATACTAATACTCTATTTCAAACTTAACTGCTTGTTTTCTTTAAAAAATCCATTTTGTTTAGACAGAAACAACCACAAATAATGGGACATAAAAGCCATTATTTGTGGTTGTTTCTGTCTGGTAACATTGCTATCAAGCAGTAATATTAATTTTTCATATTTTTTTCATATTTTTTCATATTTTTCAATTTTTCATATTATTATTTCATATTTTAATTTTCATATTTATTTCCATATATTCATCATTAATTTCATATTATTTCTATCCATTTGCATGTTATGCATCAAAGCATTTGTTAAATACATGAAATGAAGGAACAATTTCATTTTTATTAGTGTTAACAAGCAAGAAATGCTAGTGAAAGAATATTTTTTTTAAAAATTTAAACAATTTGAAATTTGAAAATTTCATGATAATCCTATTCAAATTTATTTACTTATGAAATTAATCTGAAATATTTATCAATAATATTGATTTAAGTAGTTCATGCATTTAGTTCTGGGATTTTTTTATGTGATATTTTTTTATGTTGCATTTTATTTGTTATATTTTTTTCACATTGATTTTGTTTAAAGCAAATATTATTTTTTGGTAATTTTTTTTCAAAAAAAAAAAAATTATCCTAAATTTATTGGCAACAGTTGCTTATGAAGATTTTTTTTTTTAAATCTTTTAAATAAAGTTGGAGTTTAATTTTTATGTCATAATACTCACAAAAATATTTAGGTGACTTAATTCCTACAAAATTTTGTTTGTGTTAAATATTCTAGTCCATTCCTTTTTAGATATATGGCTATGCATTTGTAAGTTTATTTTTAATTTTGCATGTCATGGCTTTGATGTATATATGTACTTAGATATAAACTACAAAAGCACAACGTTCATGTATAAAGTATTATAATTTTTTTTAATTGGATAAATACTTTATTGAAATTTTATTTATTTCATTTCGCTGTAATTCACTTTCATTTTTAAATTTATGTTTTGCTTTTAATTAAACATATGCATGAAGTTCTGTAAAGCTTTAGATGTGATTTTATATGATACTACATCACTTTCCTTTGTGTCTTTAATTACAATTTTTTCTGTTATAGATTTTTAGTAATAGTTGAATATTTGATGCTTCTTCTAAATGTAATAAAAATATTGTGCAATATATTTATTATATAGGTTTTATGTTTTAAAATTGTGACAATTTTAAAGCAGTTACAAAATTACAAATTAAAAGGCATGTTAATATTTCATTTGTACTTTAAAGGTGATATTATAATATTAAAAAAAATTATTGTTAAACAATGAACATAATGTAAGATTTCGTAAATATGTGATTACTGTTGGTAATTTGAAAAAGGATTACCACTTTCTTTTAAAAGAAATAATTTTCACCATAAGTAAAAGATTATATACATATAATGCCTTTATTATAGGAAGTTTTAGTTTCAACTTTTAAAGAAAAATTCTTTTGTTTTATTTTTTCACATAAAATTTATCTATCATAAAAAATGCATTATTAATTTATAATAATGCATTATAAATACATAAAAAAATTTATTAAAAACCTAATGGTTTGTTTATAATAACATTTTTCATAGCTAGATATTATTGAATTGTTTTTAGAAAAAATATCAGTAGTTAATTTTTACTTTATTGGATGTAATAATTTTAGTAGCATATTTCATTGTGTTTAAGGAGGCTTAAAAAAGTATTTAAAAAAAGTGTGGTTTATTTTAATTCAAACATAATCAATTTTTTGGTTATTTTCTTAAAAATATTGAGACTATTATTCATTCATAAACATTTTGAAAGAGCAGACAAGATTTCAGATTTAAAATAAATAAATCTAAAAATATTATAATAAAATGAACAGTTATTATTTTTCTTATCTGGTAAATATATTTTAATTTATATATTTATACTTATTTGCTATGTTATTTTATTGTGATATGTGAGATCTAACTATTAAGCTATTCCTGTTATTATGTGTTATATCAATTGGTTCTGGAAGCAATTGTTTCTTATTTGGGGCGATCTTATTTTAGCCCACCTTTGGCGAATAATAAGAATTTTTTGGCGAAAGGTAAGAATTCTTTTTTCTTAACCTTTTAATTCAAATACTTTCGATTTGGCAAGATTTTGAAAAAGTCGCCAGAGGTGGGCTAAAATAGGATTTTACCTTCTTATTTATTAAATTAAATCTATAATGGATATCTCCATTTAAGTTCGCCTTTTACATTGATCTTTATGTTATTTTGGTTAAGTAATAAGGTTAATATTATTATTATTTTGAAAAGTTAGTTTTAGTTTTTGAAATTTGATACCCATTATTTGTTGTTATTGGTAATACAGATTTTAACCAACTTTGGTAATATTTAAATCATGTCTAGACTTTTTAATTTGTCAAATTTTAAAAGAATTTTAGCAAACAGAAATATTTTGATAAATATGTGAATTCTGAAATATTTTTCAATAAAGATTTTTACAAATATTGTTTTTCTTTAATGTGTTATGTAACTAATAGA
>JAPMOQ010022274.1:1061593-1094344 GCA_026543055.1 Argiope trifasciata
ATAACAACATTAAATAAAAATTCAGTTATATTATGCTATTGTGATTCATTTTCTTTCGAAAACTTTTAACTAGTAATTAAGCTCCTAATGAATAAATTTGAATACTTAATTTAATTAAAGTTTTAATATTCAAACATGATTATCTTAATAAAAGTTTTATTAATTAAAAATGGAATTAATCTTTTTTTTTAATTATAAAATCTTTTCCTATTTCACCATTTGCGAAATCAGTTGAATTTTTTAAAATTGGTTTCTGAGAATCCTAGTATGAGAACTTTTTATTCTCTTGTTTCCATTAGCTCGAGCCGTCATTATAATAGATGGCCCATGGAATTTGCTTAGAATAAAACAAGAACTGTATTGCGAATGCAATATTTCAAAAGGGGTTTTTATTTGCTTTCTAGTATTTTTTAGTTTTAGTTAGAATTCCTGTACTCCAAAATCTGATATTAATACTTTTTCCCATTTCATTTTTCATAAGCTTTTCCATCTTTTTGAAAGATTTATTATTTTTTAAATGAATAATACTTCTTATTAACATTTTGTTCAGTTAACGCAACATTAAATGGAAATTCATGTTAAAATTGCCTTATGTTACAATGTTATGATTCTTCTTCTTTTCTCATAAGAAATTTTAACAAATAATTAATGTTTCGATAATTTTATCAGTACTTAAACACAGTTATCTTATAAAAAGTTTTATTAATTAAAAAATGAATGAATCATTTTTTTAAATGAAATTATAAAATCGTTTTCGTTTTCATCACTTTCGGGATCTTTTGAATGTTTCAAAATCGGGTTCTGAGAGTACCTGGTATGAGAATTCTCTATAATTGTTTTCATTAGATCGAGCCGACATTGCAATAGCTGTAGCACGGAATACGCTTCTCGTGAAACGGAACTCTGGTGCTAATGTATCATTAGGAAGGTTGTCTGTAGTTATAATACTTTATTTTTATAGTTTTAATTAGAGTTCTGTGTCCCAAAATCTGATTTAATTGTTGTTTTTTTCCGTTAGTTTTTTTCATGCCTTTCTAACTTCTTTCCTTTGAAATTATAACTATTTTGCTATAATGATTAATACGTTTTATTTATTATCGTTAAGTTAAAATATTGATGAAAGCTGTAGTATTATTTTCCTATCATTCTTTTCTTTTGTCTGGAGAAAATATTTAAAACTTTACAATTTAAATATTAAAATGTTTAAATATATAAAAAATATAAAAAAATTTTAAATATCAAAAACCTAATTAACCAATTAGGTTTTTGATAAATTTATCACGTGATTAAAAAGGAGTTGTCTTTATAAAACTGTAATTTATTTTTAAAAATTAAACCATGGAATCGTTTTCTGTTTTCGCCACTTGCGAAATCAATTGAATGTTTTGAAATCGGTTTATGAGAATTTTTATTCTTGTTTCTGTTTGTTTGAAGTGAAACTATAAAAGTTGATTTATGAAATTCACATAAAATGAATTAAAGTAGCGGAGCGAAGTTATCTTTAATATCAGATTTCTGTTTCGAAATCTGATATTAAATTGTTTTTTTTTTTTTCGACAAAAAAAAATTTCTATTTTTTTATTGAAAGTTTTACTAGGTAAAGAGAAGAAATGATCTATTATTAATTACGTTTTATTTATTATTATTAAATGAAAATTTTGTTGAAAGCTACACTTTTATATTGCTATAACTATGATTCTTCTTTTTTTTTTCCTTCCTAAAACTCTCTACAAATAACTAAATATGTGATAAATTTTCCAAATGCTTAAATACAATTATATTGATGAGACTTTCATTAATAAACTATTTTTTATGAAACCGTAAAATATGTCTTATTTTCTCACCTCTTGCGAGATCGGTTGAATGTTGAATGGCACTGATTTCTGAGAATCCTGTGTAGTTGCTTCCATTTATTAGAACAGAAACGATAAAATTTAATTCTTGGAATTGGTGAGGAATAAAATGTAGTTCTTGCAGAAATGTAGCATTTGACTGGTTGTCTATATTTTTTTTATAATTTTAAATATAATTCATATGTTCCAGAATATGATATTAATATTTTTCTCTTCCTTTTTCTCACAATATTTGGTCTTCAGAATTTTTTTTCTTTCAGATAAAAACATGTTATTCATGTTATCAAATGAAATTGTTGAAATAAATTGAGTTTTTTATTCTGCATGTTTTTTCTTTCCTTACTAAAATTCTGGAAATATTTTTCTTTCAATAACATCAAAACATTGTCAATAAGCTTTTTCATGAGTAATAATAATGTGTTTTTGAATTTAAAGAAATAAATTTATACAGAATAAAGTATATTTGGATAGAATGAATTTCTAAAGATAAAAACTTTCCGGTTTGCGTTTCTTGTAATTTAGATTATGAATTTTTAAATGTCTAGTTAAATCGATCATAAACACAATTATTGAAAATGGAAAGAAAACGAGCGGTATAACTGCTTAGTTTTGAAAAATATTTATAAAAAATTTCAGTTTATATTTCCGTGCTTTTTGAATATAAAGTAAAATATAAAATAAGTAAGAAATAAAAATTGATTTATAATTTCTGGTAGGAATCTGCTTGTTATTCATTATAATACACCCTTAACTTGGAAAAGGGAAAAATTATTTGTTGCTTACCAAAAATATTTTCATAGGAAAAAATCGGCGATGCAACAGCCTTCGAAGGTCACGAAAGTCTGTAAATATGAATTAACTCGAATTACATGCATAGTAATGCATTTTGCTTTCATAATATCATGAAAAAAAAAAAGCTATGAGCGTATTTTGGTTCCCTCTCCTCCCCTCGATGACATAAAAAATAAATAATTCCGGTCACAAGACTGCATATCTGACTTCATAAATCGAAATCTTTGTATGTTTTTGAGTTATCGCGTTCAAATGTACGGGAATATATGGATTATTAAATGGAAATAATAGATTTGGTCTAAAGCGTAATATGCATCCACAATTCTGATTATAAATTTGCGTACTGTGTTTCAACCATACTGCTTCAGATGATATTGCTGACATACGGGCAGACAGATTAACCGATTTTCTTTTAACGGGTTTCCTCCAAACAAATACACAAATTTGGTATTAGCATAAATTTGGTATTAGCAGAGCCGACCTTCTGTATGAAGGAGCCAGAGTGTAAAAAATCATTTAGGGTCCAAAATTCTTTGCAAAGTAAAAAAAAAAAAAAAAAAAATACAAATACAAATATGAGCACATATTACTATTGCATGTTTATTTAATGCGTGGTTTTATTTTTGCTATTAATTACTTCAGGAAAATTACAATTTTGTTGCAATTTATTTTCCGTTGGTTAGAACAGCAAGTGCGTTTAAGCGTTATGCACACATGCTTAACCGAAGACAGTTTCTTTATTAATTTTAATTTGCGGAAAGAGCGCTCAGCATTAATTATAGTTACTGGCAATCTAAAGAAAAGTTTCAACACAGTTAATACATTTATCAATATAAGCATTATTTATCAATATAATCATTCATTTATCTCTATAATCATTATGTATCAATACAGTCATTCATTTATCGATATCATCAACAAATCAATATAATCATTAATTATTAATCAATATAATTAATATATAACAATATTAATCAATATAATTAATATTGCAATATATGTTAAGAGTTAATCCCATACCAAAACAATTATTTGAATTAGATTTTCATCTATATTTTTACTATAAAACATTGCAAAATTTTTGGAGCATTTTTTTTTCATTAATATTTTTCTGTAGGTTTTATATATAGGCTTACTTTTAAATGTAATTTCTATCAGCACAATGCAGTTATAGAGTTAAAATAACATCGAAATTTCTTAATCGAGTTTTCTATAACTTCATCTTCTGTCGTTTCAAATTCTAATTTTGCTTTATTTTGAATTCATTTTCCAGAAAAGTGTTCTTAAAAATACAATTTGCGTGATATCGCCTATCTTTCGTATAAAAATGAGTTGCAATTTGTTCTTACACTTTGGATTTCAATTTTGGTTTTATTGATAAATTAAAAGGCCCATCGTAGATTATTACTTTTACTTGAAATAGTTTAGAAATAGTGCTAATTTTGGGCAATATTGTTAACCATATTATTAAACCTAAAATCAACTCATTTCTTGTATTGAATCCGGCAGACTTATAACTTCGAATGAAGCTGTATTATTGTTACTTGCACCAATAAATTCTTCTAAGGCTTTATAAGTTTGTTCAAACCGTATATACATTACTTTAACCATATCTATTTTGGCTTTCCAAAGAGTGGCGCATAATGGTTTAAGAGTAATATTTAATTGCTTTGAACTTCCCATCTTTTTGTAGATGTAGAAAATAAACAATATAAACGTTTGTTATAATAGTTTGGGCGGAACCTTCTTCGCCAATTGAAGCTTGAAGTGCAACTTCTGAAGTCGAAGTAATTTCATTGCCAGAAATGTTTCGTAGAGAAGAACACAAAAATACTCGAGACCTTTTGAAATTTAGCTTTTCTTCTTTTTGTTTTTTTTTAAATCCAGATACTTTCTTGGCATAAGAATATTAAATATTTTATATTATGAATTACCAAAGTAATATGTGCAATTTAACCCAGAATGTGAGGTAAACGGTCGTACTTTATGTTTATAACTTGTCCCACATTTGAATTAAATTATAACATATCTGTAAAATTTATGTTTCAAAATCCATCCATTGTTTCAATTAAATTACCCCCTCTTTTCTTTCCATCTCGCTATCTCCGTTCAGAACGTTATTTTAGTTCCTGTTCATGTTCGGGCCCCCTCATTCGCGGGGATTGGCGTACAGCATCTGCCGCACCCCCTAGATGGCCGACCCTGGGTATTAAGTCCGTAAAAAGAAATTTCATCGATTTAACTCAATGCTTTTTTGCGTTACCGTGTTCACAGACATAATTCTTATAAACTGAAGTACTCTCCTCAATTTTTTCGCATATTCTGTAATTAGCTTTCGAACCAGAAACTGCCATGCATCACATTGGCGTAGAATAATCGCAAAATATTTACTTTTGACGTCAGTTTAGTATTTTTTCTGAGTCTATTGTGCTTGCATCTATCATCTTTGGCGAATTATTTGGCATTTAATAGCATGCCATTAATAATATCCAAAAACTTTAGTTTGTGCTTTAGGCGCATTTTTCTCAACCGATTACAAAAACAAAAAAAAAAAAATTTACGCAAAATTGCATTTTCAATCACAAAATTCCCTATCCGTCCGGTTCGTTTCTAGCGTAGTGCGTTGTGTGGTGTAGAAGATAAACAAAAATGATTAGTCCTTCAGTAGAAAACACAACGACGACAGGACAGCACAAATAGACAGATATGTACAAAAGACAACTATATACAACTGAGACGAACACACAGGGCAGCACACAGCAGCACTCGACAGTAGCCCACTATAAGAATAGTCCACAAATAGAAATCCGTAGCGATAATGTGCACAGCACACAAAGCGATTAGACAGGATTCAGCAGGATCCTCGGAGTTTTGCTCTACGGTCTATCTAGAAGACTAAAAATTCTGTTCTCTATTCTAGCTTTCACTGCCGACTCACTATTTCAATTCGTGTCTACTTCTCAGTTTAGGACTGTTTCGTTCATGACGATGACACAACGGGCCAGGTCACAAGACATGACGTTTATCCACGACTGGATACGGCAAACTGTAATTCAGCACCTCGCCGATAGTTTGGTATTCTCACAGTGACTCCTCCATTCAGGGCTTCTCAGTTCGCATCGAACACTCTTGAGGATTCCACGATTGATTCTGTAGACGATTGTACTCCTCAGCTCAGGATTATCAATTCCAGACCTCTCACTTCAGATCTACTCGATTGGAGTTGGCATAATTCAGGACCACTCACCGGGACTACTACTATTATTGGCGATTCTGTTGACGACTCTACTCTTCAGCTCAGGACTACCAATCTTAAGTCCTCTCAATTCAAGTCTACTCGATTGACGACCTCTCCAGCTTCATATTGCCGACCTATTATAGTTACTGGGAAGCGGTACTAGAAGCTTCTAGACCAATCAGGAGTGCATCTCGGTTCCTAATGGACAGATTGGGAAAATTCTCAATGTTTCGGGTGTCATCCACTTTGTCGCCAAACTCTGGGATCACTAATGCGACACCCAGACACCGTCCAATACAGACGATTCTAAATCAGTCTTTCTTTTGATGACACTATACACGTTGGAAAGCAAAATTACAGATTCGTAACAATATTTAAGCTATTTAATATTTGAATTATTGCATTTACATGTTTTTGAAAGTACAGACCGACGTACAAACAACTTATAGTTGGATTTGCTTCAAGATTTATCTGATGTCTCCCTTAAGGATGTTAAATATGTGTAACGAATATTAGTTATCTAGCTTTTTTCACTTTATAGTTATCATATTAACTTGTATTCTAATGGCAGACGAATATCCTATTTACTCAAATTGCGGTATAAATCTTCAAAGTGTAAAGACCGTATACTAAATTCCAGCTGTCCAGCTTGTAGCATTTTTGAGTTATCTTAGTCACAGATATGTGGGCATTTTCCAAAAATGTGTTTTTCAAACTCAGAGAGGTCTAAAACTTGGAGGTTCGTCGAAATCTGCAGTTTGAATTTCTTGACGACTACTATATTTTCTAAATACCACGTATACCAAAAAGTAAGACTTGATTTTTTGGGTGCTTCTGGAAGATCTGATACAAGCAGATACCTCAAAATCTTATGATAGATTTTTTTTTTACGATTACAAGTTCCCTTTTTGTACTAAATGTAAAAAAAGAGCTTGCAGTGAAATGTGTTAATGCAATTTTCAATGATTTTCTTTTTCTGAAATGCTTGCAATCATTTTCATAAGCTTAATAATTAACATTTTTACTTTTATTGGTTGATTATTATTTAAATATTAACTTTTTTATTTTTACTGATTGATTATTATTTAAATATTAACGTTTTTACTTTTACTGATTGATTATTATGTAAATATTTAACATTTTTACTTTAACTGATTATTATTTAACTATTTAATTGCTGGGTTACCATGTTAAAATGCTTTAACTTTCATTTAAGGTTTCTCGCAATTCATTTTTTAAACTCATGAAATAAGCCATACAGTTATTTTTCATGTTTCTTTCCCTTTTCTTGGCGAATTATCAAATACTCGAGCGGATTTGATCCAGATGTTTTCCTTTATTTCAAATGACAGATGTTCCGTGCAGTTGTCTTGTCTTTACGCTGAACAATTGCGAAGAGAAGGGCTTGCTTATTTTTGATTCTTAATTTCATAACAACATAACAGATTTCTTTTCTCATCAACTGCCATTACCTTCCGACCCACCTTTTCTGAATTCCAACATTCCTCGTACATTTTAAGGCCTGGAATTATTTTAAAATATGTTTCTTTTATCTGCTTATATAGAGTTGAAAGAATTTTTTACTGGATTCCAAGTGATTTCCAAATTTTTCTATATGCAAATGATATTCTCTGTCAATAATTTTTGAATAAGCTAGGTGAAAATAGATAAAGTTATAAAAACTGCATGATATCTTTTAGTTTCTTTGTGGAACTAGATGAAATGAATCCAATTTTACAAAAATTGGACCCTATTCACGACACAGTTCTTCGGCTTTGTTCAGGAGCTTTCAGGACATCCCCTGTTAAAAGCTTGTACGTTGAAACCGGTGAACCGGCCCTGGAATTAAGAAGACAATTTTTGTCACTGAATTATTATTTTAGAATCCAGTCGAATATGAACCATCCATTTTATGATTTCAAACTTCGTCTCTTTCTAGTCCGCTTGCAAGATGCAAGGAAGTCATTCATTCCTGTCTTTTTTACAAGAATTCAAAACATTCTTTTAGATCTGAGTCTACTGCATGCCCATGCAGTTCCTCAGCCAGAAAATACTTTTCCACCTTGGAAAATACCCGAAATACAATATTTAAATCCATTTGAAAATTTTAACAAATCAGATACAGCTGATATCATTTATCAGGAAATTTTCTTGGAAATATCAAATACCAATATCAAAATTTTATTCCAGATGGATCGAAATCAATTGCTCATGTTTCTTTTGCCGTTGTTTTTCCTGATACAATTTCTTCTTTTAAGCTTCATCCTTCATGTTCAGTTTTTACTGCAGAAATAAGTGGTCTTGTATATGCTCTAGAGGAAATTTCTAATAGTTTGGAAAAAAAATTTATTATCTATACGGACTCTTTGAGCGTTTTGCATTCTCTAAAATCATGTAATCCTCATCCCTTGGTTTTAAAGGTCTTAGATGCTCTTGATAAACTAACTTCTCTAAATTATAATATTTTATTTTGTTGGGTACCATCCCATGTTGATATTTTAGGGAATGAGGAGGCAGACAAGGCTGCCAAATCGGCGACTAATTCTATTGCTACCAATATCCATGTGAAGGACATAAAGAAGCACATTAAAATGCTTCTTTATTCTAAATGGCAGAGACAATGGGACCTGGAGACAAACAATAAACTTCGTATGATCAAACCCCATGTGCAACTTTGGCCCTCATTAGCTAACAGAAAAGCAGATACTGTTGTGACACGTTTACGAATTGGATACACTAGATTCACCCATATTCATTTGTTGTTAGGTGAACAGCAACCATTGTGTTCGCGATGCAGTTGTCAAATGTCTGTACAGCATATTTTGTCAGAATGCCCAAATTTCAAAGCCCAGTCTTCCCAAAAGTCTTCCCCTTCATTATCTTTTCTCCTTGATAAAATACCTCATGCCCAACTTTTTTCCTTTTTAAAGTCTATAAAGTTTTATCCATTTATCTGAATCTTGATTTCGTTTTAGCTTCTCCTCATATTCCCTTCGGTATTCTTTTAAAGTAATATAATTGTACCCATTGTTTGGCGCAGTATAGTCAACATCATGGCTCTTGCGCCAAAAAAACCTAAACAAACAAACAGATGAAATGAAATCCCAAAACTTTCTCGCATACTCTCTAATAAGCTAGTTATTCCAAAGAATGTCTTGCACGGCATATAATGGTCATGAAATATTAATCTTTGGCACGAATGTTGCATTTTTGATGAATCTACCATGCCACCCTTGACGTATTCTTTGGCAATTAATCCGTTTGATACGTCAGTAGTATCCGAAAACGGAATTTGTGTTTTGGACGTGTTTTACCCAAAGAATTGAAGAAAAAAAACCATCATTGTAGTCACAAAATAATGTACTACTTTTTATATATCTGTATATTGCATTTTTAAATTGTTGCATTTATATGCTTCTGAAGATATAGACCGATAGACATTCAACCCTTAGTCAGACTTTGGTCAAAATTTCATAGGTGTCTACAATATGGATGCTCAATCTGTAAACTTAATTTTATTCCTCTAGCTCTCTTTGTTTTGTAGTTGTAGCGTTAATATAAATTCAAAAAGCTGGCAAAACAGGCTTTCTCTGGACGGATTTTGCTCAAAATTTGATGAAAATCTTCATATTTGTAGTAAAGTTCGTTTGCTAAATTAAATTCATCTAGCTCTAAGCGTTTTTGAATTGTTTTTGTCACAGAACAGACAGGATACAGAAATGAGTTTTTCAAATTCAGGGACGTCTAAAAGATGAATATTCTTCAAAATCTCGCATTCGAATTTTTCTGATGAGTACTGTACTTTCTCTGTATTTCATATACTTAAAAAGTAAAAACAAGGACATCAAAACGTGTACTTTCGAATGATTCACTGATTTGACCCTTTCTCTCAATTATGGCAAGGTAATAATTAAAACGCAAGAATTTTTTATTATCTTTGAATCAATGGTCACATCATGACATTTTAGATGTCTCTTTACAGATTCTTACTTTTTGATCGGAAGAAAAATGTTATAATTGCAGACATTTTAAATCATTAATTTTCTGTCTTATTATTTGTCATTTTTTTTTTTGTTCTGGTGCTTATAACATAATCTGGAAATCATTTACATAATCTGGAAATCACTACAATCATTTACTTGACAGTCGACTTCAATTTCTTGTTGACTATTACATATTCTCTTCTTCTATAATCTTTGCTGCATTTAAGGAAGAAAAATACGTGTTTTGTCCATCAAAACTAAAATTATGGTTTGAAATTCATTTTGATCAAAATTTCGGTTCCTTAATTAATTTTCTTTCAAGTATTGTGAAATACATTAAAAATTCTTCCTTTGAAATACTATTCCAACTTACGCTCCATTTTAGAGTGAAAAAAATCATTAAAATTTTTTTTTCACTGATTTATACAAATATGAATGCATGCTTTAATTTTTTTTAAATTTTCTTTTGATTTATGATTGAGAAAAATTCTACTTAACATTTATTAATAAACAAGTTTGAATAAAATTATTTATCATATGATTCTTGGATTCATTGAAAGTGTTTCTCTTAAACTTGCGTGTATGAGAACCTATGGAGCTGGCAAGTAATTACAGCTAATTTATAAAAATTTAAAAAAATTGCAAAGATAAACATACAAAAAAAGTATTGTAATCATATAAAAATTTGATTTCCATATTTTTTTTTATTCTATCCCGACCCTCAGAACACTATGTTTCTATTCCTTCACATGTTATCTCTATCTCTACAAACGTTAAAAAAATTATGTGTATGCATGTTGATGATTTATCGACCAGACCATGTGATCGAGAATTGGAAAATCTGCCTCAAAGTTACTTTAGAATGTGTATATTGCCTCGACTTTAAAATTTTATTTTCTTTAGAATTTCCTTTTATTTAAAATTAGTCGCCCCAGGTGAACAATTGAATCGCCAGGAATCTTAGTTACATTTGATTTCTCTGTTCATATGCATATAAACCTTTTTAATGGAAACCGACCCTATGGTATCATAATGTGATTGTAAACGTACAAGGTGATCAACGGATAAGCCCTGATTTCAAAATTAAATATCTCCACAAAAAAAGATTGATAGAATTATGCGGTAAACTGTAAGTTTATTAACAAAACTGTAAAAATAGCGTACAAAAGTTAGAAAATTTAGTTACAAAACTCGTTAACAGATGGCGCTCTGCGCTAAAAACTCTTTCTCTGAATGGAGTCTTAAAAAAAATTAAAAAAAAATAAAGTGATAAAGTAAAAATTGTATTTTGATTGTAAGTCTTTACAATCAAAATACAATTTTTTTTAAATGTTCATCGTTCGAAACAATGAGGTGGTGAAATCGAACTATGAAATTTGACATCACGTCTTGCAATGTCTCAACGGAAATGGAATCACATGCAACACCAATCAACGATTCAAGCTCATCTAGAGTGGCGGGATTATTTCTATAGACAGTGTCTTTCAATACTCCCCACAGAAAGGAGTCACAAGGAGTCAGATCGGGAGTCATTTTTCATTTGTGACATCATATTGAAAGCGTCTATGAGCATTGTGATTAGAGAGCTATTTGTTAACGATTTCTTTACTGAATTTCCTAAACTTTAGTACAGCATTTTTACAGTTTTGCTAATAAACATACAGTTTACCGCATAGTTCTATCTATCTTTGTTGTAGAGATATTTAATTTTGAAATCAGGGCTTATTCGCTGATCCCCCTGTAGTAACTGAAAGCATTTTTTTTATTTGTTTTGTAAACTACAAAGACATTGTTACAGACCTATAATGCTTCTTCCCAGCACTTGTTCTATCATTGAAAAGACCGATTCACAATCATCTTTATCGGATGTTGCTCGGGTGCCGAGCCCGTATATCCAAATCCTGATGACCATTTGGTTGACTTGGCGTCTGTCTTGGCGACAAAATAAATAATGCTGGAAACTTCGAGAATTTTAGCGATCCATCCAATAGGAACTGAGATACGCCTGATTGACCTAGAAAATTCTTGGCCCACCGGCCATGAATTATAAAAAGCCGCCAATCATAAGTAGCAAGAGAATCGTAGCTGAAGCCGTAATCAAATACCGAGTCTTCGATTGGATAGCGAAGCAAGGGCGGTGGCAACGTTGCGTGAATCCCAAGCTATTGCTAAACGGAGCTATGTTCTTGTGTTTATTATAGAAACAGCGTCGATTGTATAGTAATGAGTCGGCAGTTTGATGTAAAAGAAGAGAAAAGACCGTGGAGAATTTTTTGTCGTCTACGTATTCATCGTGTTAGTGCCTTCGTGTTCCATAAACATTGCCGTTTTTTCCTACTAAATGGCTGTTTATTTCTGCTTAAAAAGAACTCCGACGGAAGTTTAAATTCGTAATATTGAATGTAATCCTTCTTCTGTAGCTTTTAACAAAGGAAGAAAAAAACGCTATTCAATATTTAGTGAAACAATAATGACGATGCACTCTATTAAAAAGAATGACAATAATCTATTGTTGATGATCAGGCGATAAATAAATAAATATTTTTAAAGATTGCTAAAATATGGCAATGCTTGCTTGATTGTTGTCTTTATACTATGAAGTTAAGCACAAAAAGTGTTACAGTGATTTATTGCCATGCTGGAAACTCGAAGGGAGAATGTTCAGGTTATTTGAATTCTAAAAGATTTGTAAACTTATTTTATAGCATAATTTCTCTTATGTAATTTTTACTATGCATCATTTTTTTTTCTAAATTCTTTCGAAGTACAATATATCTGTTCCGTATCTCTCCGATCCTTTAACATAAATTATGCTAATATTTTATGACTGAAAACGTGACGTGGTTTGAAAGCAATTTTCATGCGATTATAAAACCATTTCAGATACTGCATTATCGCGTAAGGTATGATTTAAGGCTCCTTAATTATTTTCTTTTATAAATTGTCAGATGTTCCATTAATAGTTTCGTAATGATGATGCAGACGACACTGTCTTCTTTAGCTGCTGGCTGTAAGGGGACACACACATTATCACTGCTAAGCCGCAATTAAAATTAATATTCTCCTCGTTTGTTTTCGACTCTTGTACTGCTAATAATTGGTTATTAATACATAAATAATATCAGATAAGGGTTCCATCTGTGAATTATCATTGGTAGTGCTCGTTTCTCATCGGATTATTGAGCTGTGGTGTGAACTGTAGAGTTAATAAAAAGTATTTAACTTTTGAGTAAATGTTTACAAATTCTTGGTAGGTGGCGTATTTACATTTTTTTCGGCCTTAAGCAATACACAACCTGGGGCTCTTCTTTCAATAAATTGGCCAATTTAGTTTCATAATTTAAAGCCTTTTCACTTTTTCATGGTCATATTATAGAGAAAATACAGTAATTGTCAAAAAAATTCATGTGACAAATTTTCATGTTTAGAGCTCTATAAGTTCAAAAAACAAATTTTAAAAAAATACCTGTCTGTATATTATTAAATTGTTAAATTAATTGTTAAATTATTAAATTAATTAATTGTACATTATTGTTTGAGACAATAATATAACACAAAAAAGACTTTACCCAGACGACTAGAATTTGATATGATTGGTGTATTTTATTGATAAAAAGTTTGGACAATAACTTTGGAAAAATACTTTTTCTTGTATTAAATCCATTAGACTTTTAGCTTTTGAATACTGTTATATAATCGTTATTTGTATCAATAAATTCTTCCAGAGCATTATGAGTTGATTCCAACTGCGTATACATTGCTTAAATCGAATATATTTTTGCTTTCTAATGATTGTCGTATAATGGTTTAAGAGTAAATTTAAATTTTTTCTAGAATTTTTTTAATATAGATGCAGAAAATAAATAATATAAAAGTTGTAATATCCAAAACACTTTTTACAATATATACTTCTTTAAGCCCTGCTAAAAAAACTTTTAAAAAAAAAAAAAAAAAAAAAAACATGATTTAGAAAAATGTTACAAAAAGTTAGTTAAATTGTATAACAAAGACGCAAATGAAAACCTAATCCTGGAAATTGGTTTGCAACAGGAAACGAATAAAAATGATGTAAATAACACACAAAATTTACTGTTATACATGGTAAATAAAAATGAATTATTTCCCGATGTATGTATTAACTCTGTTTGAATTTTTCTTTACGTTGTCAATTACTAGAAAGTATACCGAGAGCTTTTCATGTTAATTTGAATTACTTATACTAAAAAAAAAAATTCTGCCAAGCATGCGTTCAGTACGCTTAAAGGCACTAGGTATATTAATCATCGAAAAACAAATTGTAAAAAATTGTAATTATTATGAAGTAATGGATTACAAAAACAAACTCAGGCATTAAATAAATATACACCGTTAATATAATTTCGTGCTTGATTTTTTTAATACTTTATAGATAATTTAGGGCCCCCAAGTCATTTTATGGAAAAAAAGTTAATCATCTAGTTTTTTTTATTCCGTTGAAAGCTAAAGAAGAAAGATTCTGTTTGATATTCGCGTAGTTGTTATAATGAATGAAAGTCGAAAAAAGTTGAAAGTTGTTATTATGAAATGAAGTTACAATACCACGAAATTTTAAAGATAGATGATTCTGACAATTATGTTATTTATAGCACTATTATGACTTGGGGGAGGGGACTTTTTTTATCAGAAAGCTTCAAATGTTATATCTTCAATATCTTCTGTGTGTTATATCTGTTATATCTTCAAGCTTCAAAGCTGAATATATGTTAGGTACAGTGCTTAAAAACAATTTGTGTATAAAATAATATACATAAAGTTTTGTAAATGAGATTTGATTGAAATTTAATGCATCGATATCATCAGAGGACTAGCAATTCACTAAAGGCGGCTAGTCAAAAATAAAAACATGAAATTTTATTAGATTTTATTAGATTAAATAATAGATTATTCGGTCAGTCTCATTTTTAATAGCGTTTTGACGTCATAGAGCTGCACCCCATTAAGGTGATTCGTATCACAATGAATAGAATAGGTGTAAGACTAATAAAACATAACGACTTTAATGCCTGCCAATACGATGCTTAAAAAATTTTTTTTGTACATCAGATTAAACAAAAGATATTTAATTAAAATTTAACGCAATCAATATTCTTAGCGAACAAGCTAATAGAATGATAATTGCATCATAAAAAAAGAAACTTACTAGATACTGATATCCTATTTTATTTTACAGTCGTTAATCTCACATCATCGACATTCATAACCAGGATACCTTTTCCACACTTCATTTGATTTGCAGCTGGTCCCCCTCACTTGCACTTCACGTCTAAAAGGCAGCGATAAGTGCCCCCGGTAGGACTCGTAACTCGTGCGCACGATGACGGCGGAGGTGGTAGGGGTGATCCATGCGTGCAACAAGTTATGGACGGGCCGCGGCTCGCTAAATTGAGAAAGGAGCTGTCTCTCGGAATGGCTGTTTTGTCTGTTTATATTGTGGATAATGGTTCTCACTGCAGGTCCTCTGAGAGGGCTGCTGTTTCCTCTCCTGTCTTGGGCGTTGCGAGGTTGCTTCTCAATTAGGATCGGGATGTTTTACTTTTTTTTAATTTTAAAAGATCCTGATTTCTAAGTAGGTATTTTCTATACCATTATTAGAAAACGATTTTTGAATGTAGACAGAAGCGTAGAGGTGAGTAAGGGAGACATGGCCAGGGGAATAGTCACAAGGATTGCCGACTTAAGGAGGAACGGGCTAGATAAAAAAAATTTTTGACCAATATTATTTTTTAAATTTTTCGTATATTATTTTTTAGTGAAGTATTCTAGCAGAAGCATGCTTCACTCTCGAACGAAAGGGAGTGGTGTGATTTTGGTTCTCTCTCCCGAGAATGTCACATGGTCTCTCTCTCTCACACACTAAGGTCTCGGCTTCGAAACCGGAGGGTTTCAGGTTCGAGACTCAATTCCACCGAAGATCCGTCGTGTGAGGGGGTCTCTTGTACGTTAAATCTGTCAGGCCAAAGTCCTCCCGCTGGTGTGGTGTGGTGTGGAGAGGGGGGTGCCACTTCAGTTGTCGTCCTCGTCATCTGACTGTGGTTCAAAATTACGAGGTCCGTCCCAAAATAGCCCTCGTGTTGCTTTAAACGGGACGTTAATATAACTGAACTGAACTGAACTCTCTCTCTCTCACACACACATATATATATGTGTGTATGTGTGTGTGTGCGTGTATGTGTGTGTGATCTTGGCGCTCTCTCTCCCGAGAAATTTTATGTGTAGTTCTCTAAGTCTACTACACTATGGCGTATTCATGTGTTTTTTGTTGTTCATATTAACCAATAAACTACATAAATGAGAAACCTGTGTCTTCCAGTCAGTTCACCAAGGCAACAATCTTCACTACCATGTAAATTATTATGCAATCTAGGAAAGAAGTAATAATTATTTTTTTTTAGTGCCTAACTATCTATAATCGCTATAGTAGCTCAAATAAATGGATGAAATTTAGTATATCGATTCCAATCTATATTTGTAAATTCTCCACAAATTGCGAATGAAATTCATTATCAGCTTTTCTGTCCATCCGGATGTCCGACTAATAATAAAATAAAGATAGTTGCATGGTAATATTTGGTGCATATATTTAGCATCTAAATTTTAGATATGTATTAAATTTAGAACTGCATCCATCAAGGAGGTGGCTATCCATCTGTCCGTATTTTCTCAACTGTGTAAACGCAATAACTAAAAAATAGTGATTTAAATATATGAAATTTAGTGTGTGATTTTTGTGTCTACAGTTTTAGTTTTGTCTACAGTTCAGTTGCGGTTTTAATCGGTCGGAAGGAAGATGTTCAAAATAAACAAATACATTTTTTAGTACTTGTGTATTAATTGCAATTCAATCTTAGCGATTAATCGTCAAAGATTGCTCATGGGTGTTACGCAATCTTAAGTCATAATAAATAACATGCATTTTCAAGACTTATTAAAATAAATATTAATCTAAAATCAATCAGAAACATGTTTATTAAATTAAAAAATGTTGAAATGTGAAATAAATGACCTTTATGGTAAAGAATATAATTTAGAAGAAGTATATGAATTTTGAAACCCTTTATAACAAACAAATGTAAATTTAATCAAAAAGAGTACTTTTATTTTTAAAATGACATCACTTACTGTTTTACATCAAATGCAAACTAAAACATTTGATGTTTTATGATATTCTAAACATTACCAAATAATTTATATCATATTTAAACAAAAAAAAAAAAAGATCTGCTGTCTTAAAGTATAACATCAACTTTTTTTGCCATATACATGCTGTAATGAAAATAAAAATTCAGCCAACACTGACTTTTGAGGAATATTTCGTTTAATTAAATTTTTTAAATGATTTTTTAGCCATTTTTAAATAGTGCGACTTTAGTTTGAGGTTAAAGTGGAAAAGTGAACTTCGATATAAAATTAAAAAAGCTAAGAAATCTTATTTTATGTATTTATATCTATGATTAAAAACTGGTGTTTAATCAGTAGAAAAATCAAATTCCAAACCTTTCAAATTCTGCTCCATCAAATGACCCCAATGACATCTGTGACTGGCTCAGGCCAATTTGATTAGATATTTTCTGACGCAGAATGCACCAGTGGCGTAGCAAAGATAAATGGCGCCTGGAGCATATTTTTTTAGCCCCTTATCGCATTTAATTTTTAAACTGGCTCCAATCACATTAACATTTTATGCAGTTAGATTGGCAAAAGCGCATGTATGGCTTCTGGTCACTAAACTTCTGAGACTCAGCAATAAAATATAAATATTTATTATGATATCGATCAATAAGACATTTTTACAACTATTTATTATTTCGGATGGTAGACAAGTTTTGTCCTTCAAAGCTGATTTCAACCTCGCCCCAAGTTCGAAATAAACACACATCACAGTCATAAAGGATTAATTCTTGGTCGCTGCGCAACAAGATCATATAACCATCACATATTTTCCTAGAACACCATCTTGTACTATCATTAATTTTTACATTATTCCACTAATATACATACATCAATTTATCTCTCTTGTCCAATCACATTGTCATATTTCCTAACAAGAAAATGGTCGCCGATTTTCGTCCTCTTTGACTCTTTGAAGACATCGATTTCGACTTTCTTTTCACTAGATCATTAATAAAACCATCTAATAAATTGCACGCCCTTTTTCAGAAAGACACTAGGTATCCCAGTATCGATTAATCTTCATCGATACATCTCTTGGGTTTGGGCAATGTCATTAATCAAACGACCGTCTCTTCTGCATTCGGATATTTTTAATTGCATGAGATCTCCTGACGTGGCTTGTCTGATTCTCAAGCTCAAATCTGATTAACGTTTTAATTAGCTGATACCGTGCTAGAAGTTGTGTACTGAATTCATGTGTATTATGCATACGATTGTTGTTTTTTTAATGTGGATCATTGATCCTGGAAAGGAATCAATTTTGAAGGAAGAAAACTTAGTAATGAGTGATGACTATCTTTTATCTCTCATTTTATTGTTAATCTTTAGATTACGGGTTGGAGAAATCTCAAACATTCTCATAAAGTTGAACAAATTTTTAAATTAAGCAATTAAGAAATCGAGATCTTCAATTTCTTGACTTGTCATGAAGCTTTAGATTGTTGGTTTATCAAAAAACTGGGTAGCGCAAAATTGGTTTTTGGAGCAGAAGAACCAATAAAGACAAATATTTATATAATCCTTGTCAATTTTAAATACAAATAGCGTATAATGAGGGGGCGGAGTGGTATTTTGGGATCGCTACTTTTTTGAATAATGATAGTTTAGTTTCTAGTTTTATTGGATCTCATTTCTTGAAGCTACAAGAGAACTATTTAAGGATGCACTTTGTGATTTTGAATCACAAAGTGCAAATGAAAATGGCATACAAACTAGTACCCCTACACAGAACTTTAGTATCACATTAATATGTTTTCTTAACTTATTAAGTTTTTTCTGAACTTTAGAATCACCTTAATAACTTTAATAATAATAATACCTGACTTACGATGCATTTAACAAACACCGGATCCATACTTTCCCTACCGGTTTTTCTACGGATTTGAGTCTCGAGCCAATGGTCTTTTGTATTTGAAACCGGGGCTCCGCAAAGAGATTACAACAACCACTTGGGACTCTGGATCCAGAACTGTTCAGAATTGACGCCATGGCTGTATATCAACATAAAGTACTAGGCTTTGTTGGCCAATTGGTTGTCTGTTGGTCAATCTGTTCAATTAGGGATTAACTGTCCTGCCTACTCGTTTAAGGCACTTACATTACACAATATGAACAAGCTAAATATTGAATTTTATTATATAGTATTTTAATCAAAATAGAGCATTTTTGCCCATTTTTTTCTTTTTGACTCAATTCTTAGGTTCTTTCGAAACTTTCGTTTTCCAAATGGTTTTGAGGTTAGTAATTCGCAAATAGATTTATTAGAAAGCATGCAAGAAAATTTGGTGAGTGGCCATTTACTCCGATTATTTATAAATAACAAATTCGCAATGAAATAATAAAAGCCTGCATCATAATCAATTTTTTTTTTTCAATTCCTTATCTTTTATTCTGGAAGCAGAAGAAACTAGGCCATCCACGATTGCTCATTGCAAGAAAAAAAAGGTTAGAAAAACTCATCAATGCACCATTTATGAGTTCAGACTTTCCAAGAAACCGCATCTCGGATAAATAAAGCAAGGTAAATAATCATCCGTTGAACGGTTGTCTCTTTTGGCTTGGGTCTTCGATCAACTTTAAACAGGGGTTGAAACATCGAGTAACTGGTATTGTGCCAATCGTCAGCCGGAGGTTTCAATGGATGATTGTGGCGCCTTTTGCAGAGCTTGCTACAAACGACCAAGAATACAAAAAATGCGTTCATCAAGATTTAACTGCAGTTCTTTGAATATTCGGGGCTATCTATCAACAATGTATTACCGGACTGCAATGAGTTATCACTGTTTTGTTTTCTATTCGATTTTTTTTTTTTTTGAAAGATTTGACAAAACAATGAAAACTTTAACAATTGATGTAGCATACTTTTATTTTTCTAAATTAAAAACTTCATGTGTGAGCATGGGCTTCAGATATTTAGACGCCAGTGCCTTGAGTGACAAATTATTTGTTTGAAAGAATGATTTTGAAACTGGTGCAAAATTTTCCAAAGCATTTCTTTTCAACAGCTAAAAAAGTCAATTCTTAACGCTAATAAACAAGTTCGCTAAACATAACTAATTGAACATACAGAGTAATTCTATAAATGAAATGTAAATTTGGATAATTCAAATGGAAGGAAATATGGATGATTGGATAAATCTCAGAATAAGCCAAATAGTGATAAGATGGATATTGATAATGAAAAGAAGGTGATATTTATAAGGAACTAGCTGATACCCGGCACGTAGATGCCGTCGAAAAAAATAATATTAAGTGCAATCAATCAATAATTTGGCAATGTTTTATCGAGATTGGATGAACGGTACGACAATATATAAAATACTTACAAACAAATATTCATTTTTGTGTATTAGATTTGTGTATTCTTTTAGAACTTTAAAAGTTGGTGCTTTTTCAGAATGGTAATGAAAAAAAACTATTTATAACTAGCCGCCTTCGGCGACCAGCTGGTTCGCCATGAGTAATGCGTTCTAAAATTTGCAATTAAATTACATATTCATTAGCCTTGAAGTAATTCTGAGCATTAATTGGCCTGAAATTAATATTTTCTGTAAGATGATGGATGGAAAGTTCTAAAAAATCACGTTTTCCTAATAATTTTCTTTAATTTTATAAATCAGTCAGTTTTAATGATTGGTTTAGAAGACTAATTGATGTAGCAACTTTTATTTAAAATACTAATAAAAATATTTTGTAAAATATGGCTCACAGAGCAAAGTATGAAGAAATCAAACTGATTATTCATAAATGCATTGTTTGACTCAAACTACATAAAATGTAATTATTTACTTTATTTAGATCAAATTAATAGTATTAAACAATATATATGCCTATTAATAATATTTTACAAATTGGCCATTGGAAAGGAATTTGAATGCATATCCTGTATAAATTCAATCCTGTATAAATAAAGATAATTTATTCAATTAATGATTTAAATATTGCAAACGATCATACAATCCTTTGCTTTGCATTTATTTTTTTAGAAAATATCCCATTTTATATTCTTTTATTGTATCCAGTCACGTGCTAAAAGTTACATTTCTTTAGATTTAGTTTGCGATGATAGTTTTTTTTAATTCGAAATTCCGGCATTCTTTTATTTTATCCAGTCACGTGCTAAAAACATGGTTAAAATATTTCTTTAAATATTCATTAAAAATAGAAGCTTACTTTATAAATTAAAACACTGATACCATTAGTAGGCTAATTTTTTATCTTTAAATTGATGTAAAAATCATGTTTGTGCGATAATATTTTCGGAAGTTTTAATAGAAAAACGTCAGAGTGTTACTTAATTTTTAATTAATTCAAATTCTAATTAAAAATTCGAAAAAAGGGCTAGGAGGTGCACATTCCCGACTCTAAGGTATACATGTACCAAATTTGGTAGCTGTAGGTCCAACGATTTGGCCTGTAGAGCGCCAACACACACACACACACATATACATTGAGCTTTATTATAAGTATAGATATCTCGTGATTCGTTTAATATTCGTTCAGAAATCTCAAATTTAGTTTTAGAAGATATGATTAAAATATCTTGCTTTAAAATTGATTAAACATAGAAAATATATTTATACCATAAAATCGTTAATATAGTTGAAAAGATATTTTTTGAAAATTAAGATGGTGCAAAATTATTTGTTCTACAATATTTTTGATAGTTTCTGTGAGAAACAATAAAATTTAATTAAAATTTAAAAATCCCATAGCTGTTCTCCCCAAAACTTTCTTACCTCCTAAAGTTGTTACCTCTGAGAATGACTTGCATGACATTTGCCTACTATAGCTATAAAATCCTAACTTGGATTTAGTATTCCTACGGAATCTATTGTCTCCTCGACATGTTATTTGGAAATTAATCCTTGGTGAGTAGATGCGATTGAGATAGGAAATTTTTTATTTAATTTTAGATAATTGTATTATCCCTATAACCATCCCGTAGATGTAAAAAATAAGCTGACCAAGTTTCATCACAATCGGATGAACGGTTTAGGAAGACATAAGACAAACATTCATTTTTATTTATATAGATTCCTTATTAAATGCTAAAAACATCGATATTCAGAGCGAATAAACAAGTTCGCTTAGCGTAACTAGTTGAACAAGCAGTATAATTCTAATTATACGAATCAAATGTAAATTGGGATAATTCAGATGGAAGGAAATACGGATGACTGAATAAATCTTAGAATAAGTCATATTATGATAGGATAGATATTAATAACGAAAAGAAAGTACAATGATATAATGATAAAAGGAGGGGAATGACATAATAATGAGTTATTGATAATGAAATTTAAAGAGAATGGTGCAATGATAAAAAGGTTTTGGGTATTGATAAATTTAACTATAATTCATGAAATTATATTTAACAAATATGAAGTAATGAAGAAAAGTAAATATTGTAAGATTTACATAAAAAATAATCTGTAAACTAAAATATGTATAAATATTCATTAAAATTACAAAAAATGCGAATTCGGAAAATACGATACTTCTATAATAAAAATATAAAAAACCCGCCAAACTCGATATTTTGACGATTTTTAGGTTTCAGATCTCCCCAAGTTCGAAAAACATATTTTTGGGTATGCATTTCATTTCATTTTCTTTTTTTTTCTTTTTTTTTTCTTTTTTTTTCTTTTCTTTTCCTTTTTTTTTCTTTTCTTTTTCTTTCTTTTTCTTTTCTTTTCCTTTCCCTTTTTTTTTTTCGTCTTTTTCTTCTCCCTGCCCACCTTTTTTTTCTCTTTGTCTGCCTGCCTATCTGTTAATGGAAGAAAAAAATTAATTTGAGAAATAATTGGAAGAAAAAAATTAATTTGAGCTAAAAATAAAATTCAAATTTGTACATATCTTTAAAAGATCCAACAAAAAGAAATCTGTTTATATAAGTACGTATATACATACTACGTATTTTAAGTATCGAATTAACTAACGTAAGTTCGATATGTATTCGTTACGTTAGCGAATTTGATAATCAAAAACACGAATAGCTATATGGATGAAAACGGAGTGTATGTATAACTGTATGTTAGGACTACAGATGCGCCTTAAATTATTTGGTTACACAAGAGGGTGGGTGTATGCAAGTGCTATAATTTGATAACTATAATAATTAGAATCGGTCATTATGACCAAATTAGGTACTTTTCCGTTATATGGGCGTAATGAAAAAATCGCCAAAACCTCTCTAAAAATGCAAAATTGGGTCAAATTCACATTATTTACTTGGTAACTTTGTTCGCTTTTTATCCACATTGGTGACATTTGTTTTCGCATTCTCTTTACTTGGCTACTTGATTCGCGTTTGGCTCACATTGGCGACATCTTGAGCCCGTATAACTGAAAAGTACCTCGAATTGCAAGTTTGTGTCAAATTTTATATCTAATAGGTGAAATAAAAAGACATCCCAAAGGCACTCTCAATAATTATGCAGCATAAAGCTCATCATATTTTGTCCGTACACTCAAGAATTAGGAAAAGATCCCTCGTGCTTTTGAATTGCAATGATATTTGAAGATATGCTTATCTCCTAAAATCCATAAATTCCACTGAAAACCCGCTTTGTATTCAGGAAATGTTAAGGATGATTGAAGTAAAATCAAGAAAATGTTATTATAAAAATGTCTTAGTATATAGATAAATTGGGGGGAGGGGGAAGTCTCCCTGGCTGTGCAAGGAAATGCTCTAATTTTATTCATTTGCTTTATTAGTTTCAATTACCATTACATTCGATTTTGAAATCTAATCGCATTTAACTGAACTGATTGCCGTGGAATTTCTTTCATGGTTTCTAATATGATGTCATTGAATTTTTGAAGCTTTGTAAAGACATTCGTAGCATTACAATGAAAAGAAATGAATGAGGGTTAAGGCAAAACGTCACACTAGCGAACAATAGCGAGGCACATTGTACGCTTGATTTATTTTAACTTTGTTCTCTTAAATTATATTCTTTTATAATCGCTGTGAATAATAAACGATGTTGTCTGTGTATTAACTGTCTTAAAGAGAGGTCGCTATGGCTAAGGTTGGGAAATTTGAAATCAACATATTTTAAATTTGGAAATGTATACCTTAAAGGTTTTTTTTTAAGTATGTTATGTAGAATTTTAGTTAATTAGTTTAGTTTAGTTTTAAGCAAAATTGTGTCTTTACTGAAAGTAGTTTAGAGCTACAAAAAATCATTCCATTTAAAAAATTTTAAAAAAAATCCTCCATTTCTATAGTATTTAAGCTCCTGTGAAATGGTTTCCTTAATTTAACAAGTTATTGAAAATATTATGAGAATAATGCTTTTAACTATTGCAAAGAAATTTAAATCATTTTCATTGCTATTGCAAATATTTAAACTTTTACTTTTTTTTTTTCAAAGTAAAAGCCAAATTTTCACAATTTGACTTTTTTGTATATTGAGTTGGCTTCGTTTTGTATATTGAGATGTCTTTTTATTTCACCTATTAGATATAAAATTTGACACAAACTTGCAATTCGTGGTACTTTTCAGTTATACGGGCTCAAGATGTCGCCAATGTGAGCCAAACGCGAATCAAGTAGCCAAGTAAAGAGAATGCGAAAACAAATGTCGCCAATAAAATCTTTAATTTTTTTAAAAAAAGTTTTGTGATATTTTTATATAACTTTAAAGAAAGCAATGAAAAGAAGTTTCTGTATTTTTTTTTACATTTTTCAGTACTATTACTCTGTTCTAAAAGTATAATTGGATGCATAAAAATTTTAATCATTTTTTTATTGCACAGGACTAGTTTTTATTATTGTTATTATTATTAAAATAGTAAACAGACATTCTCTAGGATGCTAGGAAAATTATAAGTGCAAAGTAAATTATTGGATAGTTGAAGTTTCGGTTTTATTTCGAAGTTCTAATTTAAAATGAGATGACAGACAGAATTTGCAAGGTCATATCATCTATATCTATACTTATAATAAAGCTCAATGTGTGTGTGTGTGTGTGTGCGTGTGTGTGTGTGTGTTGGCGCTCTACAGGCCAGACCGTTGGACCTACAGCAACCAAATTTGGTACGTGTATACCTTGGAGGTTGGGAATGTGCACCTCGGAGCCCTTTTTTCAAATTTTTAATTAGAATTTGAATTAATTAAAATTTAAGCGAAATTTCGACGTTTTTCCGCTATAACTTCCGAAAATATGATCGCATAAACATGATTTTTACATCAATTTAAAGATTAAAAAATTAGCCTTCTAATGGTATCAGTGTTTTAATGTATAACTTAAGCTTCTATTTTTAACAAATTTTTAAAGAAACATTTCAACCATGTTTTTTTAGCACGTGACTGGATAAAATAAAAGAATGCCGGAAGTTCAAATAAAAAAAATTATCATCGGAAAATAAATCTACAGAAATGCAACTTTCAGCACGTGACTGGATAAAATAAAAGAAATATAAATGTGATATTTTCTTTAAAAAATAAATGCAAAGCAAACGTTTCTACAATCGTTTGCAATATCTATATCATTAACTCAATAAATCTTCTTTATTTACGGTAAACCTGATGGAATTTAGACAGGATATGCATTGAATTCCCGACTTAATGGCATATTTATGTAATCGTTTGCAATATCTGTATCATTAATTAAATACTTTTTTCCTTTCTCGCTTTCTTTAAAAAACATATTTAATATTTTGGCAACATCATCGAATTTTTTTTTTAATATTTAGGAAGCATAACCGATAGTTAAAACTGACTGATTTATAAAAGTAAAGAATATTATTAGAAAATGTGTACTTTTAGAGCTTTCCGTCCATTATCTTAAAGAAAATATTAATTTCAGATCAATCAATGCCCGGAATTACTTCAAGGCTAATGAATATGTGATTTAATTGAAAATTTTAGAACGCTTTACTCATGACGAACCAGCTGGTCGCCAAAGGCGGCTAGTAATTAATATAAATGTAATTATAAGTTCAGAAAAATTTTTGATTTAAAAATATTGAGACACCATTAATGCCAAGTTACATGAAAAAATTGAACTGTAATTTGTTTCGATGCTGTATTCGATGCGAACTAACTGATCCTCAATCACGGCTAATAAATCAAAAAGGCAGAAGTAACTAAAAATAAATATACTTCGGTTATCATTTTTAATCCAGTGTCATAGTTTTTGATGGGAAGCAAGTAGATTAATCAGACATTAAATCCTGTTCATTTACTTGCGTTAAAAATCCGAAAAATTAACATTTGACATTCCATGAGAATCTTGGCTTTCAAAAAAAAATATTTTGTCGTTCCATAATTTCGGGGTTGACAAGCCTCTATTATTAAAGCAAAATGTTTGTGGTTTAAGGGTTTTTAAAGAGGCGAATTGGTTTGAATGGATGATGCACATTAACATAACCTTTGACAATACCACGGATGCTCTTTCTATATACAGACACACACACCTCCTGTTTAGTTTGCTTTCAATGAGAATTCCACCAACAAGATCAAAGCCACCGCATTATGAATTTATAATGTGCCGTAACTCCGCTCTTCCTGGGCATCTCCATACCACAGCTGCCGCGGGGGATGACGCACCAAACGATTCAACCCGTTCCAAGCCTCCCTCATCCCATTACTGGCCCATTTTAGCACTTTTTTTTTTAGTTGTAGATCCTAATGAGAACGGTAATTCTTGGGGTTTCGTTCGCTCGCTTCTGTGCAACGGAGGAGGGATTGAAAGTGGAAGGGGGGTTGCATTTGATAAAGCTTTCTTTTTTCTGTCATTCCTTGATGACAGAAAGTGTATGGTCGGAGGACACAAGACCCCTCTTGTGTCTCGCGCATATTTTGGAGTCGTGTCGAAGCCGTGGATTCCTTGAATGAATCATTATGGTTTAAAAGGGAAAAAAAAAGATTGTGCGACTGCGAATTTTGGAATCCATGTAACCGGGCTTACACATGGTGTCCTGTGTGGATTTACGTGTGAAAATAACAACGGTTGTTTCTCTTTTGGAGAATTTCGTGTCGAGTTTTATGTTGTTGATTTATGTGTAAGAGGCAGGATTTAAAAATGGGAGTGCACAAGCTATAAAATTGTGGTGGTATTATTTTTAGAGAAACCTAAAACATGATGTCTTCTTAAAGAGCAAAAAAGGGGGGGGGAAGAGGGATGTTACAAACGCTGAATTTTTTTTTTTTTTTTTAGATATGTCTACTGGACGATTAGGAAGGCGTGTTACATCACTCATATTTCTTGATGTGAATTTTTTCATAATGTAGCAGTTATAATTTTGCAAGATATGATATATTTCTGCTTGCTCCACAGTAAAAAAAATCGATATCTTTTAATGGTTTGCAATTGTTTACGGTATTTTTTAATAAATGCTTCATTTTCTGTCTCAAAACGAATCTTAGCTAAACATTGCACGATTTTAATATTCTTTCCATGTATAATTAGTCATTTTAAATAAATTATATTAATTTATTTAATTAAAGTAATGTAGATATATAGGTTTTTTTTTTTACTTAAAAAAAATTACACCTGTGATATTTTATTAAAGAATAGGTTTTGGTTTGAATTGCTAGAAAAATCAGCTGCATTATTATGTGTATTGCGTCTGAATGTTTTATGCATAGTAGCCTTTGTTAATCGGTGCATTATTTTCTGTTTCATAAATGAATTTTAATTTTAACTTTACGCAATTTTTTAATTTTCAATGACTAATAAATTACCCTTACAATGTGAAATTTAATACCTTGCTGACTTAAAATTTCTTTATCTGAAAATAATTTTTTAAAGTTATAACAAAAAAATTTTACCATTAAGATATTTAATCGACTTACCCTATTAGAAAAATGTGTTACATTTTTATGTGCAATGGCTTTTCTGTTTTTCTGTTAACTAACGCCTTATCTTTTAACGTCAGACGAATATTCACTATACTGCGCATGATTTATTATTTTCTTTAATTAAATTAACTTATGGTATAAATTCGACATTTTTATTTATTCGATTGTGTTATCCTTCCCCTACTAATTGAAACAAAAACTGATACAAAATTTCACTTCTAATCATAAAATCGCCAGCAAAAATTGCTATATTTAAGTTATTGTATTTTTCAAGTACGCATTTAGATGTTCTTCTGCCTCTCATATCATTGACTGGCCCCTCTGTGAGGCAGCTGGTGAATGAGGGGGGAGTTAGTTTACAATCTTATCACTCGATTCAATCTCTTGGACTTGGTTTGAATTGGTGTTCAATCAATGGGAGATAAGAAACAACTGCAGCATGTTCTTAAAATACATGGACAGACAGTCACCCCTTGGCTCAAAATTTGATAGGTATCTGCACTACAGATGTTCAATTTGTGTACAGAATTTTATCAATCTTGATCTTTTCTAGTTATCGTGTGAACAGAACGTTCAAACAGCCGGACAAAGTTATAACAAAAAAATTTTATCATTAAGATATATTTCTCTTTATGGATTTTCCTTAAAATGTGCTAGAAATCTGAGAATTTGGTGTAAAGACCATATAACAAAAAAGCGTTTTGGGGTAATTTTTATCGCAGGCAGACAGACGGGGATTTTCAGTATATATATATATATATATATATATACTTAGAGAGATTTAAAATGTTGAGATATCAAAATTTTGAATTTTTTGGCGATTACAATATTTTCTCAGTACTTAGTATACAGGAGAGTAAAAATTATCTTATTTTGGCATTATCTCTGGAATTCTGGAATTTTCCATTTTGTTTAACACATATATTTTTTAATTTGCACCCCGAGTACTTTTTCAGAAGATTGATTCAATTGATTCATGTTTTTCAGTCGTATCAAATAACAAGTTGCAATTTCTCTTTTAAAAAATGCATTTACATATTAATAGTTCCTCTGTTTAAAAAGCCAATAATCTGGTCTAACAGGATAGTAGCCAGTGGGAGCTAGTTATTAAAAGCAATTCGTCTTCGAAATCCCATTCAAACGCTAAGCTAAATAAAAATATAAAAAAATCCACTAAATTTCTTCCAGAATGGCAAATTAACATTACACCAGCTACCTCAATTCAAAATCAGCTCAGGGCTACCATTCTTCTTCGCAACAAGACAGAGAGACAAAAGACTTCGCGCGCCACAACCCGGAACACGGACTGACCAGATGTTGGTATCCGCAGAAAGAAAAGGCAGTGAGTACATTTGCATTTCTGATGTACATTTTTTTTTCCTCCTGTGAAAAAGAAAAATACCCAAAAGCCGAGGTCCATTTCAGAGACAAGGGCGTGGTATATTAACAGTCGAGATAAGAAGAACAGGTACATGAATTTTTCGCAAATGCGACTCGAGGGTGTGGCCTATGCTCGATATTCTGTGCGTGGAGCCTTTCTTCGAAAGCTTAGCACTTTATCATCTTTGCCGTGAACCTATCGCTCCATCAATCCTCTGACCGGTCATTTTTCCCACGTGGGTACACCTTGCATTGTGCGAATCGCTCTTATTTTTGGTGTTGTCATTGTTTGCCGGAAAATGCGGTGCGTGTGGTGTAATGTGTCGGTAAAGGTTTCTGGCATGCACTCGTGAATTTCCAAAACACCTGTTGTGTCTGAAGCTTGTATTTCAACTCTAAAATGACTTTTTTCGATCTTTTTTATATATTTTCAGATTTAGAGGATTTGAAAAATACCTTTAGAACATTTGCATTTTTATCACCCGAAAGTGAAATTCAATGGGCTTTTTTTACGCTTTCAGATGTAAAAAAAAATCAGACACTCTGGACTGTCGATTTTATTTGCTCATTTAGATCTAAAGATCTAATCAGAAAAAACGGCATCTGAATCATTTCTATTTTAACCCTAAAATGATGCTTTCCAATTTTAGGTAGTTATTTATTTTCTCGAGTATAAAGAACAAAAAGTAGTTCGTGCTCGAAATTTTAACAAATCCCTATGTTTCATACTTGTATGTCAGTCAGTGTATAGACAAAATTTCAAAAAACATTGTTGGAACTATATCTATATATGTCTGCTTGCCTATTTGTGAATATAACTCAAAAACGTTTTCACCCAGACGGATGAAAGTAACTTTAGACCAAAGTAAAAATTTGTAGACTTGAATTCTGAACACAATCCATGAAGAAGAAGTCTATCTGTCTAATTGTCCGAGTATAAATTAATACTTTAAATACGAACTATGTGTATAAAATTTGGTACAAAGATTTCGCATCCAAAGTGAAGATACTTATCCGATCTGGAACCAAATCAATCTAGAGGTTAGTTGTCTTTTGGTCTTTAATTTCATAAGCATGCAAAAACTAAAAAAACTAAAAGGCAATGCCATAAATAAGTGATCTATAATTGTAGTTTTGTTCCAGATTTTTATTTCAGCCATTTAGTAAAATGGTGTCCAAAATACATATATGGTATTCTGGTAATTTTCTTAATCTCATCCCAGAGATTAATTGCCAAAGAAATCGCGCAGAAGCGCCAAATTGCCTATAAGTTTTTTCGTAACAATTATTCACTGATTGCATATATTTAATAAAACACAAGTATATACACTAGAGAGCATTCAATAAATTTTGGGAAGTCCATTAAAGTTGGTTAATTTTAAAGCTATTTCTCTGTAATTATAAATTGTATTGTAATTTCTAGGAGGTAGGAGGTAGATCCAATTATTCAAGTTTTCAGAAAGCCGTAAAAAACGTCTGAAAATTCTAAATTCAAATGAGAGAGACAACCCATGCCTTGAGTAACGTGAGTACTAAGACATCATAGTTCTCGCGTTCTTTTAGCACCAAATGAACAATGCTTTTTTTTTACCATGTAATAGTGCATGTAACTCTAAATTTTCTCAAGTTGGAGCTAATCCTTTTTGCAGCAAACCCTTCAATTCTTGAAGCAGAGATTTTAAAATGCTATGAATTAAAATGCACAAAGCTGCATAGCTTAAAATTCAAGCAAAATGTGCTCAGAGCAGTGGAAATATGCTCTTTTTTGGAAAATAACAGCAAAACGAATACTTTCTGGAAAAAATTTTGTTTCAAAATGCAATGTTACCAAGAATATTATAAGGTGTTTTTTCACGAGTTTCCTTTCAATTAGTAGATTCTCTTCCTCTAGCACACTGATATCTCAATTCAACAGCCAAATTTGACATATTTAAGTGAATGCGTCTGATAATTACCCCGTTTAAATGTTTTTAAAAGTAGATCAACAGACATCAATCCTTGTTGCATTTCGCTCAAACTTTGATTGATATCTAAACTGTTGATATTACTTTTGTGTGTCGATTTTTATCCATCTGGCTTTCTTAGTTTTCCAGTTATCGTATTAACTTATATTTGAACAGACAGACGGATTCCCTCTGAGCAGAAGTTTTCTCAAAATTTGACAGAAATATACAAATTTGATATGCAAATTATATACAAAGTTTTAACCGTTTAGCTGTAAATGTTTTTGAGTTATCTTTATCACAGACAGATAGAAGTTTTCTAAAAATTCGTTTTTTGAACATAAGGATGTCTAAAGCGTCGATTAAAATAAAGATCCATCTATATCTCGAGTTTGAATTTTTGGACGATTCCTATGCTCCACTACATATACCAGAAAGAAAAAAAAACTGTTTTTCAGCTAACTCAATGATGACTTCTAGGTGAGTTATTTGTGGGAATTTTCAGAAACTCATTTAAAGAACCTGTCATTTATTTCAGATATTATTTTTACAGGACGAAATTGAATGCACCAGCTGCCATTTGCATATTAATAGATGATATTACATGCAATTACCAGACGTTTCAGAACAATATAATCAAATAATCAGGAATCACTTGGAAACCAGACTCTGATCATAGAATTTTAATAATTTGTTATCAGTCAATGAACTAAAAACTCAATGGTAGGTCCGCCTTTTATCACCTGAAGAAAGACAATCCAAAGAACAAACATCCCCCTGAAGACGAATGAAAACCTTAATTGGATCTTGATTCTTTAGAAAGGTTTCCCATTTTAAAAATTGGGCGTGGTGTAATTATAAGCCTTCTTCGATCACTCTTGAATTTTTATATTTCCACCGAGTTGCCACACCTTTCGCCGGAAACTTCATCCTGAGACGATTTGACTCGGCAAAATTAGAATGCCCATAATGGCAACATAATTGTCAATCTGACAGAATACAAGGCCGCATAGACAATTTGACATACGCCTGTCCACTATTGATTGCACATTCTGAACAACGAAGTATGAATGAGGCGAATGTAAGATGCGGTGGTTTCAAATGTTTCTTCGATTGGTATTGTGATTTCGCCATTGGGAAAGAAAAACTTCACAATGATGGATGGGTTTTTATTCGTGATTTAATCAGATGGTATTATATTTATTTATTAAAAAAATGCTCTGATCGAAAATAAGATCCGCTTAGGATTCGGAATTTTAGAATGAGAATTCAAATATAGTATTTTTGTATTTTTTCAAAGTAATCTAATTATATATGGGAGTAAAATTGTCTGAGAATGTGATGTACAAAAGGAACAAAAAAGTGCATTGAATTTTAAAAAAAAAAAATGCTATTTTTTTAAACTGAGGCTACAAAAAAAAAACCCTCCCGCCTATTTTTATTATTATTATTATTATTTTCTAGCATTCTAAATATATCAAGAAAAAATGATACAATCGCCAAAGAAATTCAACCATTGAATTTTTACTATCCTCAA
>JAPMOQ010022274.1:1094354-1153121 GCA_026543055.1 Argiope trifasciata
CAAGTGTGATTTTCTCTTTAATTTTCGGTAATTTTTTTGCAATTGCTATATAATATACAATTGTTCCAAGCACTGTTAGCGATAGATAGTTGCAACGCAATTCAAACCGCATTCATTGTTTCCATTTCATATTGCATACAGTAAATATATCATAAATAATAATTTGTCTTTCAGTTCAAAATCAATGCATTACTATTGATAATTTGCTTGAAATGCGTTTTACTGTTAAAAATTACATTGGATAGTTAAAAAAAGTATTATTAAGAATGTTTAATTTTAAACTTCTAATATCACAGAAATAATAAAAGAGTGAAATGAAATGTAGGTATGCAAAGCAAGTATGCGATTACTTAAAATGCATATTAAGAGTAGAGACTATAGCTGTAATATACATGCTGTATGCGGACAATTTTGAAATATGGAAATTTGTAGATGCTGAATGCATATATTCAGTCTGATGGATAAATTTTGAAAAATGTATTTTTCTAATTCTGTAAGATTTAAAAACATAGATTTTCATTTGAAAAAAAAATATCTTACGAATTTTTGCTATTATAATAAGAAACTTCTTGCCCAAAAACGCCTTTTCAATGTTAACAATATTTACCCATAATTATTAAAAACTAAAACAGTGAAAGTTCCAAGGGAAAAAAATTTAAGGAGTATTCGATCGTATAATGCTTATTTATTTATTTTTAAATTATTATAATAATTTCAGTTAACAAATTAATATTATCTAAAGATATTAACAATAAATTATATTAGATGAATATTTTGAGACAAATTGCAGTGAAATGAATTAAATATATTATAATTCTTAATACAGAAAAAAGAAAGAATATAATTTAGATTGCGTTTGCTCTATTACTGTAAGTCAAAACAGAAAAATATAGTAGTAAAGAAAGTAAGTTAGGAAGAAAGCATGTCATAAAAAATGGCTGAAATCTAGTAAAGGCGCTCTTGACATCGCCAAGAGTGCCTAAGCCAAATCGCTAGTCATATTAGTTGGCCAGAAGAACAATACTGCAAAACAATTATTGCCAGCCATCTCGATTTTTGATTTGATGATATGGCATAATTGGCGAGATGAAAATGCACTCTAAATTAGATGTCACTCTAAAGAAAATCAATTAAAAGTAAATAAATGTTTATTGCAATTAACAGAAAAACTATTTCAACTAAGTAGCATTTCAAGTGGTTCGAATTATTTTATGATTTGCTTGCTCAAACTACTTTTGCTTGTGAGCGAATTATTGTAACTTTTATTATTAGTGTTTACCAATTCGTACTGAAATGGTTTTGAAGAATTCTTTTTGAATCCTGCACATTCTTAAAGTTTGTATTGTTTGTAAATTTGTATTTTTTACATTTTAAAAAGGAATATTTCATGTTTCTACTCTTCAAATTTTTTATCTCTAGGTCTTTACAAAAAAAATTAAGAATAATATCTTCTAGAAAAATCTAGAATTTGAACTCATTCTGGAAGAAAAAAATATTTATAGAATTGGTTTAACTTAAGAACAAAACGCGGTTTCCCGCCAAATAGACAAAATTATGTCAACCATCGAGATTTGAAAATAGTTCACTTCTTAGCTGGTTCTTAAGATATGGTCATAAACATTTTTCGAACAGCACTAAAAAACTTTCAGAAATATTACATATGGCAAGAAAACTGGCCAAAAAAAATCAACCTTTGTGAATTATTGTACCTTATTTGTTTTAAATTGATCCAATCATTATTATGTTGCTACATGTGATATAACAAATACTTAAAATAGTGTCCCAATATAAGCAAAATATCCAATGTCCAATATATCAATCCAAGCAAAAAAATAGTGTCCCAAAAACGCATGTACCTGTAATTCTTGGACGGGATCTTCCACCAGTTTTTCACCGCTGACCACTAAAATCTGGCTGAGAGGAAAGTAGCGCATCCAGCGTTCTAAGTGCTTGGCGTATTGACCAATCCGGATGGCTGTCCAGTCCGCGTCCACTAGTCCTGTGCTTGCATTTCTGCAATACAAAAGCATCCACTGTGAAAAAGAATAACCACAGTAATATACCTAATGCAAATACAATTGCAGCTTTCATAAACGGAAAGTGTAATTATCTCTTTGAATAATTTTTATTAATTTATACTATTTATTAAAAATGATGCTCAGATATTTTTATGTTTATTTATGCAAATTTCGTATAATTTTAGGTTGTTGATTCTAATTAGAATTTAAATAAAAAAGAGAATTTTTCAACACATTCTATATTTTTTTTATTTTCTCAAAGGGACTTTTGTAAGCCAGTATTGAGAACAATGTACTTAAAACCTTCATCTTGATAAGAAACGAAGTTGCTTTTAGTACGTAAATTTTGGTTACATAATTTTAATTTTTTTAAAACATTGATACTATTTATTAAAAATGATAACCAAATTAAACACCAAATTATCTAGTACGAATTGTGACACTCATTTTCCGAAAGAACGCTTTCTTCTACACTACATTTCATAGTTTTAATAAGTTAATTACTATTTTTTTTTTCTATTACGAGTCAAATAGAAAACAAAAATAATTAATTTGCCTTAAATTGTAAAGAGGACTATTTCCAATAGGATTCTAGTTTATTTATCATTGATTTAAAGAAAAAAAAATCATAATTCTGTTTTTCTCCATCATAGAAAATTTATTATTTATTCGAATACTTATATATGCCATCTAATTTAACGATTTGTTGTACTTTTACATCATTCAAAATTGGAACTTGGTAAGTTTTGTAAAAATAAATCTCTGAATAAACAATAATAACAGTAATAAGTTTGAAATCAAATTAACTGAGTGTGATCACTTATGTTGTTTCGGATTCGACTTATTTTTTTCGAAGTATTTTTTCCAGAATAAGAATAGGAACGAAATAAATGTTCTAATTAATAACATTCTGAAGGGATTTATTTTATTTAAAGATAAAAATAATTGGTTTTCGAATATCTTTCGCCGTTTCCATATATTTACGTCACATTTTTTGAGAAATGCACAGGCAAATATAAAAACCAAACGATATTTAAACTGTTACCAAAATATAAAAATAAAATGGTGATTCACTGATTAGAATTTTTTGTTGAATTTATCAGAAAATGTACTGATGTCCAAGCACTTTCGTAACTATTTTATCCCACATGTTTGTTTACATTTTCATTTGCAGAAGGAAAAAAAAAAAGATTCAATTTTCAAATAAAAATATACTTCAGCTTTTATTCAAAATTAATTTGAAATGACTTGAAAATCTGTCGGACATACTTTTTTTAAAATTCAGGATTAACAACAGATATTTTTCCCATGATATGTTAAGGAGAATAAAATTAATCACTTCTGGTAAGAGCAAAAATTATTATGTTTATAATAATATAAAGTTTGGAATGAATCCGGGTTAAACAGTCGAAATTCACACTTAATCTAGGGCGTATTGGAATATAAAATTTGGAATAAATCTGTGCTAAACAGTCAAAATTCACACTTAATCTATGGCGTATTGGAATATAAAATTTGGAATAAATCTGTGCTAAACAGTTACAATTTACATTTAATTCAGGGAGTATTGGAATATAAAATTTGGAATACATCTGAGCTAAACAGTCGAAATTCATACTTAATCCATGGCGTATTGGAATATAAAATTTTAAATAAATCCGGACTAAATTCAAAGTTTAACACAATTAATCTATGGCGTATTCGAATATCAAATTTGGAATATATCCGTGACAACCAGTTCAACATTTAACACACTTAATCTATGATGTCTCGACAATTAAAATGCATTTAATTAAATTTCACTTATTTAATCCATCAATTAATATCTCCCTTACAAGTTCACTTCGCAAGCGCGAACAAATTAAAACACACAGCAAAAGAACATTATGAAAAACCAACGAAATTAAAACGGCAGAAACAATTCGCCGCCTTGGAAGCACTCTAACTCCTTTTTTCTTCCAAGTAACTTAGAGTCATCAATTAAGGAAGGTGCGTCCTTGCTCGTGCTCGAGGCACCGCCATTTTCCTTACAACAATTAAGGTAATTGCGTCGCATTTAAGGAATGACGGGTGACAAATGTTTCCCCGCGGTATGTCGGAATGCGTGTCGCAAGAGGCGAGAAAAGCTTAACTAACTCAAATTCGCTTAATTAAGTCGGTGGGTTCATCACTGGCATTCGTGTCATGCCATGTTTACGCAGACATCAACTCCAATCTAGCAACGTAAAAAAGAGGGTTTCTAAGAAAAAGATGAAGCTCAATACAAACAAACAATCAAGCACATAATCTTCTGGGACAATACATTTGTGATCACAGAATAATAATTAACACATTATATACGGGACAAGTACTAGTACGTTTTCTAACGATTGATACTTGAGCGCGGATCACATATTAGTACGGGCTAGTGTAAAATGGTTTGATTGTGGGTACAGAAATAACAGTAAATACAGGAAATCGAAGCCGAATGTTCTAGTCTACTTCATAGATTCTGGAAATATTTAGACAAATAAAAACTAGTTTTTACATCAGTCAATGCGGAACCACAGAATGGGAAGGTTGATTTAAAAAATCAATTTATATTTAAAATTAACTTTATACTTATCTTTGCGAAAATGAGTGAGTTCAACGAAGATAATTATGATGAAATCTTCGCTGACGCATTATCAGATGTTTCATGTAATATTGACATCGAAAGTGAAGATTTCAAAGAGACCGATGATCAAGAGATTATTTATTCCACGCCCTCGAATTTCCTATCTATTGAGATTTAATAGAATAACTAAATTTACTCGCAAAAAGCCCGATCCCGGTACAAATCCGCTGCAAAATGCACCAGCATGCAATGTGTTAAAAAACATGTAGGACAGTAAGTTTTTCATATGCTATTCTCAGATCATAAATTCTTAACTATCGATTTTATTATAAAGAGCATTTTAATGCAAAGCATACCTGGATTATGAGGAGCGATTTGTTATGATTCAACATACGGTTAGATAAAGCTATCTAAATTAAATCTAGATCAGATCAATAATTATGATAAAAACTTGAAACCGAGTTTTAATAAATTACGATAAAGCTTTGAAAAATAACGTGAAATTGGGTAGCCACTAGGATAGGTAGGAACACTAGGATAGCCGCCTCTTTAAATAACTACAGGATAACAGCAAAATAATGATCATACGCCTTAATAATGAAATATCAGGATCAACTTACATTACATTTCAATAAATAATTAGAATCTAACCAATCCTAAGCCTTTAAAAAAACGTCAGAACTTAATCTAATTTAAGCCTTAAAAACAGTTGCAGGATTTAATTAAATCCTGCAAATTAAAATAATTATTATCAGAATCTAACCTAAGCTAGATTTTATCTTAAAAGAACTTGAATATAACTTACTAAAATTATATCCTATATTGCCAATATTTTTAGCAACTTTCCCGCTTATAAATTAAAAGTTAAATTATATTAAGAGAAACAATATAGTATATTTACAATTGGAAAAAGTTTTCTGATATAAATGATACTAGAAAACTAATCAAAACTATGTAAATTGGTAAATTTTGGAAGTTTGTATAATGTGATATTTTTGACTAATAAATTGCATAGGTTAACACTTATACGCCTTTTTAAATGTTTTCCAGCATCTCACTTAAAGCACAAATTCTTAATGTCATTCTGCAATGTTTAGACGAAATCACAAATAAAATGTTAAATTGATGTTAGTAACAAAAATGAAAGAAAAACCAAAACTCATACAGGGCAATTCCTTTTATAAAATCTAATTCCTACTGAGAGCATAATAATGACTCTACGGTTACTACTCCTATAATTATCTTTCTTCAGGCCTTCCGGTAATAAACAAAACCAAGCAATTTGCATGGCATTGAACCGGAATAATTACCAACAAAATCAAAGTTACCTACTACAGACCTTTCTACTGGTTTTCTGTTCGGCAAGATTCTTATTACTTCAGTGAATATGAATTAATTAAACATGGGTTAAGTGCACAAGACTTAAGTATCCAATTAAGACTATTTTGGAAAGAATATATTTTTGAACAACAGTCACATCATGCAAACATCACAGTCACATCTGACAGGGTAACAACCCTTAAAACTTCCATGCTACGCTTTTTTAACCAACGGATTTACACTGTAAGTCCCAACACCAGTGACTGATATTGAACTTTCCACAGAGACTGAGACAATCACCGGCGCATGCTTTGTACTGATCGTTTCAGTATTTTGAAACGACCACTTTTCGGCGTTTCTATCTCACTAAAGGGTGACCAGAACCAGCCTTCTCTATGAAGGGGCAAGGGTCAAGAAACCATATAAAACCTTAAATTTTTTAGCAAAAAAAAAAAAAAAAAATGAACATTTGCATATGTATTTAATGATGCGTGATTTTGTTTTTTCTCTTAATTACTCTCGGAAAATTCCAATTTTTTCCAATTTCTTTTCCCATTGTATAGCAAGAGCGTTTAAACATTATAACCATGTGCTTGACCGAAGATAATCCCTTATTTAATTTTAATTTGCTGAAAGAGGGTTCAGCATTTATTATATTTAGTCACTGGTAATATAAAGGACTGTAAAAAATATTACAAGAGATACAGACAAAAGTAGATAGCTGATGATTTACAAGTTCATTTGAACCCAGTCTCAGATTCGACTTCTAGACGCCGGGCATACCGCTCTGTCTTGACATGTCTGAAGGGGATTTCCTTATTCATGAATGAACATTCCCCGCCTTTTTATAGATGTCACTGCGATCTTTGCCTAATAAAGGCGTCAGTCAATGCTCAGCCAGCCATATGGAAATAACCTTGTAGATTTTTAGTATGAGTAACATTATGTTTATTCAGAACACTGTTTTAATTCTTAATCCACGGTGGGGGCCCCCCTCAATCGTCGGGCCCGGGTGCATAGTACCCGCCGCTCTCCCCAGATCGCCAGCCCTGAGGGTGACACACGAAAGGCTGAGCGCCATTTTCGTAATTTACTGTATTCAAATGTAAACCTCTTCTCCTTTCCTCTTGCTTCGCATCCCTTATTTGACCGAATTAAACCCATCCTACCCCATGCGCACAAGTGCGGAGGGTGTTAGAATCCGTTGTCAGACATTACTTTTTGTTAAAGTCACATCACTCATTTGTGACTGACTTCGAAATTTATGCTCAAATCACATTTGTCGCTAATGGCGGACAATATAGTATTCGTTCAGGCTCTGTTAGCCAATGTACACTGGCGATATAATTTTAAAAATTTATATTCTCTTTAAAAAATTTTAATATGGAGATCACAAAGTAGTGAACCTAAATGGAAGCAGTCTTATTACAAGTTTACATAAGACTCTGGTTGTAAGCATATTAATGAAGTCAAGTATATTAAGTCAGATAAACATTTTAATGAAGACGGAAAAGACTCCAGAGTTTTAACATTTGATGTCTTAAAGGCTAGTACGATGAATCATTATGACCGCGACAATTACTAGCGATTGAATCTGTTCTTTTCTTTCACATCGCATCAATTACTGGTGACGGATTTTATACTTTCCTTGTTAGTTACTCTTGATTGGTAATGTAATTTTCGCTCAAATTGCGTTAGTCAGTATTGACAGAAGATATGTATTTAAAAACTGATATTTTCTATCAATTTTAATCTGGAAATAATCATATAATGTATCTAATACCCTAAAATTTATCTAATGCCAAATAATGTGAATGTAATAATGCTCTGTAATGTACCTAATGCCAAATAATGTGAATGTAATAATGCTCTATAATGTACCTAATGCCAAATAATGTACCTATTGTACTTAATACCCTAAATAATCATATGTTGTCTACATTATCAATGAAGTCAGATATTGCTGGGTAAACGAAAAGCGCACCAAAATATGCGCCAAGACGTATTTGAGTGTGTTGTGGCTTCCCATTAAATAATAATAATAAATCCATTCTCGAAACGTAGTAGTATCGGTGAAGGAAAGTCAGACATGTGAGTTACGCTAACTGACGTAGATCGTGATTGTTGTGACATCAACTGTGTTTGCGCGTGATGACCACTGATAAATTAAAAGTTTAAAAATTATGTGAATAATATTGTTGTAGGTATCACAAACTCGGTAAATAAATAAAATGGAATTGACCTGATTTTAAGAAATACGGTCTTGATTTGCTGTTTTATTTTATTTCGGGTATACAATGTAAATAAATTGTTTTTACATTAGTTGTGTGCCTTTTTAATAAAATTGTATTTATGTTATATATTTTTCATATATGCTTATACTTTTAAATGCATCGTTTTTAGGTTAGGTTTAAGTTTTTTTATTTGTCATTATTTGATAAGATTTTCGTACATATACATCAAAATTTCCACGCGAACAGAGTCTCAGGTAATAGCTAGTATATAATAATTCTAAAAAGTTGTAATATCCAGAATGTTAATTATCAATGAAGTCGGATATTTCGGGGTAAACAAAAAGCGCACGAAAATAAACGAAAAGGCTTATTTTGATGTGTGATGGCTACCCATTAAATAATAATAATAAATCCATTCTCGAAATTGAGATTCTCCGGTTCAGACGTTAGAAGGTCACGACATCGCAAATTTAATAACATTTAGGAAACGTTGAAATTTTAGATGGCCATTCAAAACTTCATTACAGTGATAAACAATATAAAATAGTTCTAAAAAGTTATAATATCCAGAATACTAATAAAGTGACGTCATTTCGCACCTGAACCAATACCATCCAAATATTTTTAATTTCTTGAAAGCTATTGGTTAATTTACTTGCATTTAGCATCCTTTTTCTACTTTTGTACTTTTCAATATTCCAATAATTTTGTTTTGCAATTTTTCATATTATTCTGTCTTTTTATCTCGGATCTTGTTTTTTAATAAATGAATGCTTTAAAAACTTTTGTATAATTTTACCATTTGATTGGCGCAGTACAGCCAAATATGGCTCCTGCACCAAAAACCATCACAACCATTTCGCACCTGAAAGCCATGTCTTCAAAGGACCTAGTGTCCTGCGGTCGCTTGCTGGAGGCTTGTGTGTAGTCCGACAGTGCCCTGGTCACCGGGTCTCTGACCACCAGCAAGAGCAACACATCCTTGGACATATTTGCCACTCTTTGAGGAGCACCGGGAGTCACCAGGTAACTGGGGGTCTTCTCCATGGTCAACTGGATGTCGTAACTAAGAGGCATCTGTGACCTGAAAAAGATGACAAATGTTAGGGCTTTTTTTTCTGTTGTTACAAATAGCTAAAAATACAGTTTAAAAAGGGTAAAGACTTTCATAATGAAGGAAAAATTCAAACCGCCATGATATATTCTTTTTGACAGGAACTGTAAAATAACGATAGTTTATATTATATTTTCTTAAGAATTTATTATTCCTTCATAATCTACCAAAATAATTAAATGTTTTTATTTGTAAATACGAAAATCATTAAACTATATTTGATTTTTCAAATATTTTATTAGTTTTGCAGGTCTTTTTCTATGATGAACATATTGAAATACAAACAAATAATTTATAGTATAGACATCAATCAAATTTTGAGTTAGATCCAACAAAACAGTTAGAAGTCTGACAGTCTGTACTTTTAGAAACATGTAAACAAGATAACTCAAAAATACAAGGGCTTAAATATATCAAATTTGGCATTGGATTTTATGACACCGAATTTAAATGACTAATTCGATTTTCGAATACAATTAACCAAAAATTTGTTAAATAATTCGATAAGTATTGCACGATAGATTAGTAAAATTACTAAATTCGAGCCAAAAGTTAATATTTTGTAATTAGAGCACAGCAATACCATGTAACGCGTTCTTTGGGATAGCATTTTTATTAGAGCATATGCAATAACATTTTAGGAAGACCACACCGATAATTAGTAATCAGGTTAATTTTCTTTTAAATAGGTGAAAAAAAATTCTATAAATATATTCCGTTTAATATTTCACAGAAATCTAAAACTTATGCCGTAAACTCGTAACAGCAATACCGAATTTCATCGCTCGAATACAACGCATTTTATTTATATTCTTCGTATACAAAAAAAGAGAGAGAGAAAGAATAAAGGATCATTAACATACTAATCTAACAACAACAAAAAGGTGGGGTTGAAACACTTACCTGATTCGAACTATTGTTAAAAGAACGGCTTGATAATGTTCACTAACTTAGGACAAAAAAATGCACAAATTTGCAACTACCAAGGACGATTGGATTCACTCTTAAAACAATTTTTGATTAAACAAAAACAATAAATCATTTTTTCACTCTTCCGAAAATTAAATTCATTACATCAAGGATTTCTTTCATACATACAAACAAATCGTACGCACAAAAAACAAAAATTCATTAAATTTAACAACCTCCGATTACACCAAACGATAATTTTTCTCGTCTTCGGTGGCATTCGGAGAAAAAGGCTTCCTCTCCAATTAAGGCCATATATTCATTCCACAAGCGTAATTTACTACTTCAAATAAATTATGGACTTCTCCGCTGTGTTGCGTTGCAACAACTGCCATATGCAACACGGCTAGACGCACAACAGACATTGTTTTTTAAAAAAAGTGAGAGACGTTTGTTTAAATCAACTGATCGATGGCAGACGTGCCTGAAGTTGACACCGAGTGCTAGAATGATTCATCATCCCCTTTCCGTTAGACAAACGTTCACAATCTTACTATTTGTTGTATGTGTTCGAATAGATGTGCATTTTCTATTGTATTGTTGGTATGTCTTGTAAATGTACGGATTTTTTTTTTATGAAAGCTTTCTAATTTTGTAATGGTTCACAGAAGGATTAACAATTAGGCAAGAGACTAATGCCACTGGATAGATAATAGTTGCAGTTGGTCAATTAAAAAAATTTATAACCTAGTTGTTAAATAAATAAATTTTAAAAAATACTGTGTTTTAATTATGTAATCTTAGTATTATAATGCTTTGTATTACTAAATATTGTGTTATTGCATGTATATGATATTATTAAAATCCTACTGTTCGTTTCAGTATCCCAAGCCTATCACTTTTCGACGATTCTACCTCATTAATAGGTGAGATGCAGTAGATGAGCGTATTTCCCAAATTCTACGTCATTCTTTGACCTTGATTTTCCTCCTCATTATATATACATTTTTTTTTCCTTCCTACATATATGTGAATGTCGCGCCGTTTCTAATCACACCATAAAGTTTTAATTCAAAATAGCGAATTCATTGCTCATATGACTAGTTCAAGAAGCTTTCAGGAGTGGCACAAAGAATATTTTATATATCACTAAGTCAGACCGAAATTATCTACCTTTAATTTCAAAATGTTATTAAAAAATTCGATAACAAATTTAAAAAGAAGTGTTCAACAAAAAACCCTTCAAGTTTTTATTAACTGATTAACTTTTTCATAAAATAATAGAAAATTCCTATTATTTGATTAAAAAAAAGTCAATCATCAAATTTCAAGAACAGAAATCTTCCATTTATTTATCGTAATTTAATGTTTAAGTTAAGCCTTCTATAATAAATAAAAATAGTTTTAAAATATTTTATTATGCATCGGTTCACTTACGTAAGTTAACCTTATTGCTAAATGTAAATATCTCCTCTTTTCACTTTTCTTCTCATTCATATTTTGACTAAATAAACGCATTCCGACGCGTGCGCAAAAGTGACGAAGGTTTTCGAATACCTAAATGAATAGTAAGGCTTTGCTTTTTTTATGTTGTTGATTTTTATGGCACTTGTCATTGACAAGCCCGTTGACAAAGCCAGCGATTTTAAGCCGAGAAACAGCGTCTCCTGTTTTTCAGTAGCGCCAAGAGTACGTCTCAGTTAAACTTGCGTCGCAATCCTTTTTTAAAGGGCAGACCTCATTCACACATTTCATTCCCTCATTCACAGAAAGACGACAAACACATTCGCTTGCATAGGGGCTCTTTCATTTATCTCACAGATGGAATTCTGGGGAAGAACAATCATGCCCGAACCAGGACTCGAGCACAAGATGCCCAGATCACGGGGAAGACGTGCTATCCCAGGTCTTGAAAACGGCTTGCGTTTTTATAATATATTGAAATAGTTATGTATTAACTCATTATGTCATGTTTCACTTGATAGGTCCTTCAAAATACTAATTTTTGATTTTATATATTTTTTGAATTTATTATTTATTTGTGAACTTTCATAATAATTAAATGTAAGTAAGAGAATCATTAACAAATAGTTATGGTTAATTTTTAAAGAAATTTTGTACCTTCACTCACTTTTTGCATGATCCATATTTTTAAAATTAAAGAAACAAATGCGCATGCATATTTTCAAAAACTTAATAAATTAATAAGATTAATAAAAATAAATTCTTATACATTGATTAATTTTCAAATTCGTTGAAATGTAAGATTAAACTATATCTATTCTTTAAAAAAAAGGGGCCTTACAATATGCACTGTACAGAGCCAAAAAATATCTAAGTTCAACACTGTAAAGGAACGTTCACCTGGGACAAGTATTGTGCTCAATAGTTGTCTTTCTTTTGAGTCAATATATTTCCATTGTTCCAACGGGGCCAAATGACCTTCATCTGTGTCATAATAGCTGACCTTGTACGAATACTATTCAATGAATGACAAATTCGAATTCGGGGTTTTCATGCATATCCTTGATTTTAAATCCTGATAACTAATTACTTATCAATTAATAAAATAATAATTAAAATAATTATTAAATAAATAAATCCAATTTCTGAGTTTTAAAATATCTTTTTTAAGTTCAGTTTAGTTATAATAAAAGTTATATTATTTTAGTTATTTATTAGTTTAGTTATATTATGTTACAAAGTTGTTATAACATTTTAGATAACACATTTATTTATTCAAATAACGTAAAATATATTTTTTCACATTATTTAAAGCACTTTTCCGATAGGAACTAAATCGCTATTTCTAATGAGAAACGATATAAGTGCATACCCCCAATAACAATATTATAATATTATTTTTCCATTAATATCGTGTGGATGTTTTCCATCTGAACGAAAGAATAGGCCTCGAGCCAATTAAACCCATCTGTTGCTGTCAAAAGTTCCGATTTATGGGGACGGCTACTTTACGAGCACGATCGTTAAGGTGGTGTTGCAACAACCATAACCGCCGGGAGGAGTCACATTACAAACATTGTTAAGCCTAATTTGATAACGCTCATAATAAAGGAAGAAATCCCCACTGGACGTATAAGATCTCAATCTGACAAATTCACGATGACAAATGAATTTGTCAGATGCCATCTACACGAACTTTTCCGCAAAGCTGTCATTGTCAGCCCTGGATTATTTTTTCTTTTAAAAAGGCAGAGGCAGAAAGCGATCCAGTAAGAATCAGCAAGAAAATTAATGATTCTTCCCAAGAAGTTGGGAAATAAAAACACAAGAATAAGGTCCTCAAGGTCGAGAAATGAGCTCTTGGTGGAAGACATGTCGATGAAAGAAGGCAGTTTGTCAACAGCAGCACTCGGATGAGAGCTTACGGAAGTTTTAAATCCATATTCCGAGTGGTATCTCACCACTCTTAGATGTCATCCAGACTAACATAAATACAGATTTTTCTTTTCTTTTGATTTTTCTTCTACGGGTGATACTTTCTTTCCTTCCAGTCGGACCGCTGAATCTATGGACGATGATTCAGCCTCGCATCCATGTCACTATACTTCTCGTTTGGAGCTGTTTATGGCAAACATAATTGAAGCGGCTTTTTGAAAACGATTTTTTTAACCGTTGCCAAAAAAATATCGTCTAAATTTTATTCTAGTAACTGGAAGGACAAACAAAAGTAGCTTAGCGAAGAAACAAACTAAAGTAAGCAAATAGGAGGAAAGTTATTAAAACTGTCTCATTTGGCAACTAATTAATGAGATGATAATTTCAATTGCGTTTAAATTCAATTACATCGCATATGCATTACTTGAAAACTCCGTTAACAAGACATTTTTTTACTCTTTCATGTATATAATATAGAGAAAATATAGTAATTGTTAAAATATTCAAATTCAAGATTCTGACTCCACGTTTTAGACCTTCCCAAATTTAAAAAAAAGCATTTTTGAAAAATTCAAATCAGTCTTTTGTCTGTGACACATATCACACAAAAAAAATTTAAGCTCGACGGATAAAACTTAGCATATAGTCTTTCCAAAAAAAAATTTACAGATTTTTATCAAATTTTAAGTAAAATCTGATCAAAGAAAGTCCGTCAGCTCGAATATAATTACAAAACGAAAGGAGCTAGATAGATAAGATTCAGTATACATATTTATCAAATTTTGTGCCAAATCCAACCATGGATTGGCCGTCTGTCGGTCTGTGCGTTTAGAAACATATAAATAAGTCAATTGAAAGTCGAAAAGACCTCGATATATCAAATTTTGTTTGCGATTTTGTTACTACAAATGTAGTTTTGTGTATGTATGCTGATGAATATAATTAGTTACAGATATAAACTTCACATTTTATCTACTTTTTCTTCCTTTTTACTAGTTTATACAAGATCTGAGATTGCATTTTCATTATATTTTCAGTTTGGCAGGAATTTGCTTATTCTATTCCATGTCTTTTTGAATATTGGGATAATTTAGTAATGCATTTCATTTCACGTTAGTAAATCTTTATTTGTTTTCAGCGATTAGTTTTAATTTAAGTATCCGAGAACATTATGTATAAAGAAGATTCCACTAAAAAGAAACAAAAATTACATATATAATGTTAAATATTTTCATCACCTATGGTTTTTACAATTATCTCTACTATCATACTTTTGAATAAAAATCATTTTCTACATTTTATTTTTAGCTGATAATAATAATTAGAAATTAAATACTTTAAACTATTATTTTCTTCCCCTGTGATTATTACAATAGTTTCTATCGTCATATTTATGAATTTTTTTTTAAAAGTCATTTTTCTTCATTCTAATTTTACTTATTTTTCGTATTTCGTTACCATTAATGTTATGGAATTTCGCTAGTAATTTTTTTAGAATATTTACTAACGTGTTTCATATGAATCGAGGGTTAATTAAAATTGAGTGCCTAACTAACTTCTAAAAATTAACTAACTTTAGAAAACATTTAAATATCGTATTGTCATCTTGAACATACAGCTGTACTGAATTTCAGAATTATATCGCATTAAAAATAATTTTAAAAAAATCGTTTATAAAATTATGTATTTACAAGCATGAAACAATACAAATTAAATATAAAAAAATCAGAATATGAAATCGGTAGTTATGAAAGCTAAATCCAGATTGAGGGATATGAAGAAGAGCAAGCACTCCAACCAAGATTCCCCTTTCTAAATTGAGACAGAAGCCAAGCATGAAATGCTGAGGTTTGATTGATCGCGTCTGTGTTGAACATTAAATCGAATTCCTTACTTCATCTTGAGTGCAATTTCCACGCTATTTCTCAACTTTGATTAGTTTCGCTGCCACTGAAGTTTGCCTCGGGTAATCTGTAACACAATGCGGAAACTGCATGTATATAGCTGCCAAAAGAACTCTCCCAGATCGGTAAACAGCAAATGCATGAAATAGGCATATGGCATTCGGGAGTCAATTAATTAATTGATAACTACTAGGTCAATTACTTAATCAATTAATTGTAATCAACAATTACTTAATAAGCAATTTTCAACTTTTAAAATTATTTTTATAAAATTCTTGATGACAAAGATTAAGCCTAAATTCGGTGTTTCTGTATAAGTCTTTTTATTTATGATTTCTTAAATAATTTTCACTGAACATAATTTACACCAGCCTAAAAATCAGAAGTATTTCGCACATAATCTTGATGATACTTTTTAATTGCTATATTATCACGTGAGAACATGATGTTTGAGGTTTTGATGCTTCAAAATGCATAGGCAACAAATTGCTGTTTTATCTCTTTTGAGGCCTCCATTTTCAGCTTTTAGGGTTATTAGAAAATAATGCAAAGGGTTGTCACATTTGGTAATTTATCATCAACTGAAGATCGTTTGGATTTTGTTTTAAATTTCCAAATTTCTAGCTTTTCATTTTTTTTTTTATTCCCGTTGGCAAAAAATTTTTGGAGCTCTCGTCGATCTCGAAAAGAAAAAAAAAGCATCACATTTTTCAAAGTTGTCGCATACGCATTAATATAATCATGTCATAAAAAAATGTTCTCACAATAACTTGAAATTTTCGATAGCAGATTTCATTTTTTAAAATTTGATTTGAATAAATTTTTGTAAATCAATTTTTATGCAATTTATAAAGATACTTTCCATTGTTGTAATTGATTTGAAACCGATTTTTAGTATTGCATCAAATATTCTATTGAGGGTTTTCTGCCAATGTTACAAATTTTTGGTGAACGAAACCGTGTCTTTGGACATGAAGAGAGCTTTATTCTATTTAATTAGAACATGTCCAATTTTTATCATGCTAATAATATCACATATTAAAAAACGAAAGTTGTAGTAGAAATTCCCATGCATATTAGCAAATAGCAAATATATTTTTAAGTTAACGATAGTTACTTAAACTATAATTAATAGGATCAGAAAAAAATAAATTTGATATCAATGGAAAAGTAATTTTGATTTTTAAAATGATAAAAACTATTTCCTGTTCAGTAATTTATTTCAGAATTACTATAGACAAATTTTCAATTACTTTCTAATTAGTGATTATTAATTAAATTTTTCTCTTTGAAAAGTTAACAGCTAAAAAGTGCATAAAGTTTGGTTAATTCGGTGAAATGCTTATGACATATGAAATATCCTTATCCACAATAATTTTTATTTATATTAATATTATTTTATGTTACTTTTGTAACAGGAAACTCAGGAGCTCAATTGTCAGGTTATCGACCTACTTATGACCTTCTGGACAAAACAAGATATCGATTTAATATCCTAAATATATTACATCTCTTAAAACTGGATCTTCTGGCTGTTTTTATAGATAAATTATTCTAATTTGCTTGAATTCTGTCAAACAAAACGGGCATTGTTTAAATCATTTGGAAAAGTTTCGTCCTAATTTAAATAAACTAAATAAATTTTCCCGTTTTCGAAGATAGATACTTGATGGAATTTAGATAAATATATGATTCCAAAAGGTAAATTTTCCACTATTCTTTAGTGTACATAAATCTATCATCATAGATTTTTTTTTTCTACGCCTATGATTTTTTAAGTTCGCGTTTTCAAAACAAATGAATACAAATAAACTCCTTTGTACTATTTTTGACTCGTATCGATTCGTTCCACCTATCGCTAAAAAAATTTCGTAACTATCTATAAACAATTTACATTCACCGGTTCCAGTATTTTGAAAAGAAAAAAAAAACTTTTCGAGCATACATAATTACTTATTTATATTTAGAAGCTAACACCTTAAAAACCTTTTAATTTTTCGAGTCTTTTTGTGATTTTCTGATAGCCGAAAACCTGAACATTTTAAGGTATTGCAAATATGTGTACGTTGATTAGAATTAAAAAGATTTAGTCAAAAATATTAAGGTCACAGTTGTCTTTTCACTCAGAAACGAGAAGATCAGTGATGTTTGTTTGTGGTATTCGTGAACAAAGCAATTTAAAGCCGTGTTCCAACGACCCTTGATCCTTCAGACGGGGCACATTTTCCCCTGTTTCCCTTCTCTTACGGTTTTTTGTGGCCTTTGGATGCTTGTCTAGTTTACCGACCAATTGTTAGTAAACTGGTACACATGAAAGAACTCTAAAAAACCGCAGCAGAGGGTCAAGAGGGGAAAGCGTGCCTCTTTTAAAGGTTGACAGGTCATAGAAACATGGTTTAATAAAGGACTTTTTAAAAGTCATTTTTCTCAATACTAAATTTTTACGAGATTGCGTTCAGGATTAAACAAAATGGTTCATCGTAACACGATGAAATTTTCCAGGTATAATTAAACACATATAATAAAGAAAAACATGCAAAATCAAACCTTTATTGTGTATACTTTAAATAATGTTTCTTAAAAAACGTTATTATGCTTTAACAACATAAAAAGTAAAATAACTCTAACAAATCTATTAAAATATTAAAATATATACATGATTATCAGGTTGTATTTGTTTGGGACAAAATTGGTGTAATGTTGGTAAATATAAATTGCTTATTATTAAAAAAAAAAAAAAAAAAAAAAAAAAAGGTTGCGAAGAAGAAAATTTTGTCTTTAATAATTTACACAGTACAAGTTTTCTTTTCCACATACATTTTAGTTAATGAAAATTATTCCATAGAATTAAAAATTCATAACTATAATGCAATATGTCTTATAAAATTGTGGAAAGAAATCTCGCAAGTTAAAAAGTTTTTTTTTAAGGAGAATCGCATTTGACCAATTTCAAGCTCTGTTTTAGCTGTAAGAAGCCTTATAGTAAAGATAAAATTTTAAAACATTTAATTATTTTTGTTATTTTCATGCCATAATATAATGTTGTTCTGATTTAAGGTTTTTGAAGTCTCAAAATGCCTAGCAAGAAAAATTCCAATTTATCGCTGTTAAGGCATCAGGTTTTCACTGTTGGGATTATTAAAAAATAATAAAGAAGGCTGTCACATTTGGCGACTTATCGCTAACAAAAAAAAAATATATAACTAGGTGCGAATGTCCGCTATTTACTCGATTCTCCTGTCTGGCCAATAAAGAGCAGGGTTGTAAGAAGTTATCGGCTGAAGTAGGAAAATGGAATCCGTCGAATGAATGTCGAAGAAGAAACCGGGAATCACAAGAAACAGAAAGGGAAAGTTTCAATCAGTATATATGAGAAACTTATTTTCGAAAAAACATTCATAAGAAAAAAAAAATTGGAGCTAGATTGATTTAAAAATAAAATTTAAAAAAAAACAACATCATTTTTAATATAGACGGATGCATAATCTGACAGTCATTGTTTCAAACTAGTCAATGACTAAATTAATTAAGACAAGAATAAGAGGCCAGGACAGCCTAGTTGGTAGGGCATCGAACTCCATTAAGTTGCAAGTTCGAACCCACCAGCCGAAGATTCCCCGTGTTGTGGTGACTGGAGCACGTATAAATCTGTCGTGGTCACAAAGTCTCCATGCCGAGAGTAATACCACTGGGGGTCTTCGTTCAGAGGTGATCGTTCTCTGATTCAAGTCTAAATAACGATCTGTGAGTCAATGAAGATGCATAAATGAAGTCTGCCCCGTAAAAAGGATTGTGACGCGTGAGAGGCAAAATCGTACTCTTGGCCCAAGATGGCTCTACTGAATAAGACAAGAGCCGCACCCCATCGGTTTAAATCGCTGTCTAGGTAACAGTGGGTTTGTCCAATCTCAAATGCCATAAGTAACGACAACAATGATCTTGAAAAATAATTTTCTCACATGATGACATGAAATTTGCGACAGCGGATTTCAATTTTTTAAAAATTATTCTTATTTCCTATTGTATATGAAACCGAAAGAGGTGTGAAAATTGTAACGTTCGGGATGATTGACAAGCCATTGTTTTAAGCATCCGCCTTCACCTAGTCTAGATGAAGCACAAACTTCCGAAGAGTCATTTTTATTCCTCTTGAGGAGTCTCCAATGAATGTCCTAAGTACTTATTTTCACATCAGCCCTTACCATCCATCACCATATCCTTCATAGCTAAAGTTACCGATCAATTTTTTTCTTTCTTTCAGTCTCCCTCGAACGATTTTTTACCAAACGATTCCACTAAACAACAGAACTTCTTTTCCTACTTGACAACGGAGTCGAAGCAATGGCATTTCTGGGCCACAAGTCCACGGGTGACGATTACAAGAACCTTTCCTCGTGTCACCACCTCCAGAGGAGTTTACGGAAGTTTACTTTCTTGCATTCAAGTGGTACTTCTCATCCCTCCACCTCCCCATGCCCCAAGTACAAACACTGGAATCCTCGTTCCGATAGAGTTTGACCTAAAAATAGAGTAGATGCACCCGAGTTCTACTAAGTATTTGTTTCAGCACCTCCCAAGCGATAGGAGGGGGTATATACATGGATAGGGGGCATGTTTTATCTCACGCTGGAATTCACGTATCGGGTCGGAATGGGTAGCAGATGGTGTCAGATCTCGTTCGACACGTGATATCGATGTTAGTTTGGCACTTATTGTTTTTAACTGAGATCTTACTCAGTAAAATAACAGCAGAAGGTAAGTTTAGATAAAGACAGTTGACAGGCCATTGCCATAAGCCAAAAGTACGTCCATTAAAGAAAAAAAAAATCTTACGTTTCATAATAGCATGACTCTTTCACAACAGCACTGACTATCCTGATTTTCGAATCTTTATAGCGAAAAAAGTGTGTTTGCAAAAGGTTGGTCAGAATACCGCTGTCATGAAACAAATATTATGTAGTAAACTCCAAAAAAACTTTACTTTTCAGGACAGTTATCATACCTTACATTTGTTTCGATACAAAAGAGACAGGCATTATCTTGATAAAGGACAGTTACCACATCAATTATCAAAACTGACTTTAATTAACCATTTAAGTGTCCGATTTATCTTACTGTCAAATAAGATGGCATTTTATATTTTGGGAATATTTTCTTATTTTAATTCAAATGGAAATCCCTTGAATACTTGACTTATCTATGGATTCGAAGTAATTTTAATATTGAATTATAAATGTTTATATATTATTATTAATTAATAATATTATTTTTAATTAAAATTATAAATAATCCTTATAAATGTTTTATTTTTTGCTTACAAGTATCTAAATTCGATAAATCAATGCCTGTATGAAATACGGGCAAAAAATAAAACAGTTAAGCGGTTAAAGGTTGAAATGATCAGATGCCTCACATTTGCCGGATGGTCCCAACTGTGTTCTTTTATACCCGAAAAAAATAATTCTAGACCAAGAAACCAACACATCATTAGAAAGCACAATTGTAATAAATCTTATTCTAAGTCCAAAAACTTTACTTTTCAAGATATCTACGAGATTGAAAACAAGTTTGGTATTAGGACAGCTAACACAAAACGGAATGGTATAAAATACACTTCTAAAACCTATTATTCTATTTAACAGAAGATAATTCAGTATAAACTGGCAGAGAGCTTGTTTTGATTCTTTGTCGCGTGGAAATATGTCTTAAATAAAGACAATTAGCATATCAATGCTTTAGGGGAAAATAATGCCACGTTCTAAAATTTTATTTATCATGACATTGAAAGCGGCGATGTGTCTCGGATTACCTGAATCAGTCTCAATTTGCATTCTCTGTCTTAAATTAAATAGGTAGTGACAGTTAATTAATCAAAACTTCGTATCTAATTCATGTCAAGATCAAAAATTCTGATTTCTGAGCGAACTGAAAATGGTCAAACGTTATGAATCAAAGGGGATATTCCCGATTTCGGACTATTTGTTCCAGAGTAAACACGGAGAAAGTTCAATTGGATTAAGACAATAAACATAAAATTTCTTTCTATCAGATCTGTGCCAAATCTGAATGAAATATCTTGGAAAATCGAAACAAGCATGATTTTGGATTTTGGTATTAGATTAAAACTGTTTTGAATAATCTCGTTTTTCAAATCCTACTATTAGTTCACACTTTCCCTATTTTTTACATATTTATATATTTTTTTCAAATTTTCAATCGTTAATAAAATATTTTTCATTCATCCACTCAAGTGGATGAATGAAAAATACAATTCACTACAATTCAATCAAAATAATATATTCACTACAATGCTCTAAACTTGTAGTGAATATGTTACACAAATATGTTCACTATAATTCAAATAAACTTGTAGTGAATGACACTTGATGTTAATGCAGTTTTTTTAAACATTAATTCATTCATTAAATTCATTTTTAATACTTTAATAAGAGTTTTAGCAGTTTGTAATGAAATTGAAAATCAACAGGCAATAGCTCAATAGGTAAAATGGAAGGATTTTAGTATTCCTCACATGAAGGTGAAGAATGCGAGTTCAATTTTTGCAAAAATCAATAATTTTTTTTAATACTTAATAAATTTTTTGATAATTATTTAATAAAAAGTAATAAAATAAAAAAATTCTTGTTGACCTAAATAAGAATTGAATTAAAAAATTATAATATTTGTTTCATACCAGTTTTATTCATTAGCTGTTTGAACAGTTATTGTTTATTGGCATTTTACAGCGCAGACCGTTCAGATCTAACACTGCTATATGTTTTGGAGAGTAGAAATACGCCCCTTCGAGCGATTTTTAAAAAATATTTTAGTTAGAATTTTAACTAATTAAAAATTAAATTTAATTTTGGAGTTCACTCACGATAACTTTGGAAAAGTATGGGTGTATAAAAAGAAATTTTAATCTGTTTCGAATTTCGAAAAAACTGTCATTTCTTATGACACCAGTTTAATAGTCGTGCGAATCTTTTCTTAAATTTTAATAATTTTTTCAAAATATTTTTTGGTTTTTATCTCTAACAATAAATTTCATTGCTGCTATGAAATAAGACCATTTTCATTTTTTCATGAAACGTTTAATCACATAATTTTCCTCCAATGTTGAAAGCTAACGATCTAACATTCCGTTATTTAATATATGTGCGTTTATAAATAAAAGGATCGCAAATTAACGTTTTTCATTTATAATGCAATGATGTCATGGGATTTTCCCCATTACACTAATATTTATATATTTTGATATTTTTAAAAACTAGTTTCGAAAGAATTCTAATTTCTAATTTCAACTTAAGTTAGAATCTAAATTCCTTCAAATGCAATGATTGTTGAACAGTAAATCAGAAGAAAGAATGATTAACGTACGAGAAAACTTAAATTTATTAAATTCCTATACCAATCTGGTTTATTTGAAAAAAATTTTAATTTTTTAGTAACTTATTTAGCTTATTTTTACTAACTGTTTTTCATGCATGCATTATCTAACTATTTTTGTAAATAATGATTATTTATAAAAGGCAATATGGAAAGAAAATGTTTAAGTGTTTGATTCTGAAGTTTCATGGAATTTTGCTCTGACCTTGTAATCTATTTCGGCCTATGACAGCTTTTAGGCACGTTTATTGCGACTAGATGTCCTTTTTTAAGCTTATATAATACCCTAATGTGGGTAGAATAAAGAAAATGAATCCGCAATTGGAGTTCAGTTTCGTAACAGCATTTTTAGATGCCAAGAAAGTTCACTTTCAAATATTTCGTATAGCAAAAATGCACTTTATATAGAACAGAAATCTCTAACGTATCATCTTCACGAGCATATCAGCCTCTTGCAGATTTTGGCTGTCTCAACCACTCGCGCTTTTCAGCGCTTTCTATCCCCCTCCACTCCCTTCCAATTATTTATGTTTTAGTTTAGTTATATTAACGTCCTGTCGTAAAGCAACACTAGAGCTATTTTCAGACGAACCTCGTTATTTTGAACAACGGTCAGATGACGAGGACGACACCTGAACTGGCACCCTCCTCTCCACACCACACCAGCGGGAGAACTTTAGGCCTTACAGACTTAACTTGCAAGAGAACCCCTCACACGACGGTTCTTCGGTGGAATCGAGTCCCGAACCTGAAACTCTCCGGTTCCGGAGCCGAGATCTTACCACGAGACCCACCCTCTGACCCGGGATCCTATAGGATTTTTTAAACCGGATAGTTTGAGGCGGCTGTTTTCAGGGCTTCCCCAGATACGGCCAAGCCATATTAACCCATTGCTCCGGATAACCAGTGTTATTTCTGGTTGTCCTTAGAGTTTATATAATTCAAAAATGAATAGTTTGCCAACATCCTCTCTCTAGTATTGGCCAGATCATATTGATCAGCTGCGATGCTTCGCACATGAAGCGCTATTTCTAGCTTTTCCTGGTTTTTATTAGATTAATCATAATTCTTGTTCTGGATTGTTACTATTGTTTCTGTATTCAGTTTTGGTCCTTAATTGTGTTAAATTCCAATGTTTTTCTGTAAAAGGCATCCTTTAGAGGACATTTTAAAACGAAAATTCAAATCAATCAAATATCTATCAAATCCCGAGGGGCAATTTAAAAAAAAGGCGGCGAATGGATTTAATAAAAGTTATTTAATTTCACCAAAAGCAGTTTAAATATTTGCTGCATCCATGTGAGGTGAAATTCGAAAAAAGCATCCTTGGAATTTTATGTTGTTGTTACTTGTGGCATTTTACAAATCCGATGACGGACTGTCAAAGATTTAAGCAGAGCGTGCAGTTGCTTCTGAGGGCCAAGCTGTCGATTATAGAAGTCTGATTTGAAGCTCATATCTAATACTATAATACGAGGAATGGTTGCCAAGTCGAAAATCGCCCCAGAATTAATAAACTCCAGTAAACTTGGGGGTCTGGGGTTTTTGGCCACGAGGAATCGATTGGCGCCGGTTTTGAAGCGCTACAGTCGAGCAGTTCGGAGTTACAGATAGGATATTTTCAAACTTTATTAGTTCGCCATAATGGCTACTTAAATTTTCAAGCGGTAACGTGCTGCCATCTATAGCCAATATGGCGAACTAATAAAGTTTTATGTTTATGCTGTTATAGGTTTATAATATGTTTCTTATGTATGTATATATGTTTGGTTGTTCTAAATAAATTTGTCAAAAATATTGAACTTCAACACACTTCAATCTTTACCTTTACTTTACCCGTATAGAATAGTTCCCTTTCCAAATTCTAACTTTGTTTAGAATAGTTTACAATGGTGCACTTTAACCGGTTATCTTTTCACCAATGGTTTCACAAATTTTCTTATGGCATGTATTGTTTTGATAAATCACAATTGAAAATTTAATTCTTCGAGTTAGCTTCGATACCTGTTTTCTCCGAGCGGAGCTCGGTCACCCGCTGGTAAAATAAAATACACATTCGCCTGCACAACCCTTTTTTAAGGGGGGGGGGGGTTCCTTCACATACTTCACAGATAAAATACAAGGCAAAGAGCAACCATGCCTGAACTAGGACTCGAACCTGAAACGTAAATATCAAAGAGAACACGAGCTAGCTTTGGCCTAGTCGCTGGCTTGAATTTGTTATGTGGTTTTTAAATCGAAAATGTAGAAACGCGCCATATTTTGAGTGCAATCGCTTTATAAGGTTCAAAAATACATTCAATACTTTTCCAAAGCACACAAAATTAAAGCTAAGCACAAAATTAATCGCAATGTTAATGCATATGAGATAGCTAAGGGAATTACATTTCAGCAATTTGTCTTGAACCGACAGGATAGTTCGTTGATAAAATTTATCACAGATAATTATCTTAAAAACTTTAAGATAAATAAATTATCTGTCTATCAGTGATCATTAATTCGCCTTCAGATGGTTTCAGAGCCTTATCGTAATCCTTTAAATTTACATATCATTATGGATCATTAAAATTCAAGAACATGAAAACATTTGATGGAATTTATTTATTACTTTAGGCTTCATTAAATACAGATCAGCGATTAATAAGTATGGCATATCATCTTTAAAATTATATGTTCAAAATTTTTGAATCTTTTTTTTTTTTCTTTATAGAATAATGCGTTCATCAATCATTTTCTTGCGCTGTCGTTTGACAATTCGAAGATTAATAATCTGGGCTTATGATTTAGAAGGATATTTATACTGAATAACTATAAGTCGAATCGGAAAAATTTAAATTTCTGATTTCGTAATTTATCTATATATATATATTAGGTTGGTGCGTATGAAATGTCGGATTCTCTTTACATGCGGACGTTTGTCTCCCTGTTTTCGTTATACTACTATAGGATACTTTTTATCCCGTTCGACAGCGTTCCCGTGTGACTTGACATGAAACGTCAGTCACTATAAAACGTGGTATAACAAAAAAGAATCAGACTTGGAATAACAAAACGCAAATGACAGCTATGTAATTGACGTAAAATGACAGCTATGTAATGACGTATGGATGACAATTTGATATTTGTAAGAAATCAATATTAAAAATATTTCTATTAAATAAATAATTAACAAGTGGATTGAAGTGAAGTGAAGTTTAATTAATAATGCCGCGACTAAGACGATCGAATCTTTCCCGACAAAGCCGTAATGCAAGAAGAATACAAAATACTGCAAATAAAAGGACTGAAGAAGAACAAGAAATTGCACGTGAACAGTGCCGCGATAGTATGGCTCGACTTCGTGCTTCTCAATCACGAGAGCAAAGTGACGCAGCCCGTGAAACAGCTCGGTTGGCAATGCAGAATCGTCGAGCGAACAACAGAAGTCAACAAATAGATAATTTGAGACGCAGAACAAGATATTTAGCTGATTTGAATCGAGCAGCGTTTCGATACGATTGCAGTAATGATTACAGCTTGCATCCTAGCGTTTGCATTGGGCAAATGGACGTTGTTTGCGAGTATTGTGGTGCATTAAAGTTTTCCGGAGAAACGCCTGGATTATGCTGCCTTAATGGTAAAGTGAAATTGCCAGTGTTGACTCCGCCACATGAGCCATTGTATTCATTGCTTTGTGGCGAAACACAAGAATCACGCCACTTTCTTGCAAATACTCGAAAATACAATAGTTGTTTTCAAATGACGTCATTTGGGGCAGACATTATCGAAGAAGGAGGATTTAATCCGACATTTAAGGTATTTATTTTTGTACTTACATAGAATGTAGTTAAAGAATAACTTACTTTATCTATTGGTATATATTATATTTGCTAATACTGAACTCTACTCTCCCACAGAAAAAGTGTTTATAACCAAGTTAATACTGTCTGGTTTTTATTTTGTAGATACAAGGACAGATTCACCATCGAATTGGATCATTACTACCTTTCGAAGATACACAGAATAAATTTTTACAAATATATTTCATGGGCAACATGGAAGAACAATTTGATCGACGCCTAGGGATCAATGCAGGAATGAAGCGAGCAATTCTTCAAGACTTGCAGTGTCTGCTTCATGAACATCATGCGTTGGTCAGGTTGTTTAAGAGTGCTTTAGAGCGCATGCCAAATGATGACTATAAAGCTGTCATCAAAGCAGATAAACGACCATCTGGAACACACGAACGCACATTTAATGCTCCAACAGTAGACGAAGTTGCCATCCTGATTGTTGGTGAACAGTTGGAAAAACGCGATATTGTGCTTACACGTCGCGATACTGGGCAACTGCAACAAATATCTGAAACTCATCGATCATATGACGCATTGCAATACCCACTGATGTTTTGGCAAGGAGAAGATGGATATTATTTTAATATTAAAATGATAAATCCATTGAATGGTAAAGTATCAGTATCTTAATAATGGTTAATGTCTGTATTATTTGCCTTTGAAATGGTTAATTATCAAATTTTTAATTTCAGGTGAAGAAACTACAAAGAAAGTTAGCTCAATGAATTATTATGCATACCGTTTGATGATTCGTCAAAATGCTGACAACTATTTGCTGCGGTTTCGTAGATTGTTTCAGCAGTATTGCGTTGACATGTATGTAAAAATAGAAACGGAACGTTTAACATTTATTAGGTTGAACCAAGCCAAACTGCGTTCTGAGGAGTACATCCATTTACGTGATGCAGTTAGTACTGAAGGAAATGCAGCTAATATTGGTCGATTAACTATTCTCCCGGCGACGTACATTGGTAGCCCACGTCATATGCATGAATATGCACAAGATGCAATGACATATGTTCGTCATTACGGCCGGCCAGATCTCTTTATTACTTTTACCTGTAATCCAAAATGGATAGAAATTACTCAATTGCTGCTTCCCGGACAAACATCAAATGATAGACACGACATCACAGCACGTATATTCAGGCAAAAAATTCGGTCCCTGATGAACTTTATTGTTAAACAACGAGTCTTTGGAGATACTCGATGCTGGATGTATTCAATCGAATGGCAAAAGCGAGGCCTGCCGCACGCACACATTCTTATTTGGTTAGTGGAAAGAATTCAGCCTGACCAAAAGATGATATCATATGTGCCGAGATTCCTGATCATGAAGTCGATCCAGACCTACATGATGTTGTTACTACTAATATGATTCATGGACCGTGTGGTGCCATCAACCCCCAATCACCTTGCATGGTCAATGGAAAGTGCTCTAAACGATATCCACGGAAATTAAAGGCGGAGACTGTCACTGGCAACGATGGGTATCCGCTGTATCGGCGTCGATCACCAGATGACAACGGTCGAACTGTCACAACGAAAGTGAAAAGAATGGATTTCGTTGTCGACAACAGTTGGATTGTTCCATATTCGCCACTTATTTCTAAAACGTTCAAGACACATTGCAACGTTGAATACTGCAATTCAGTTAAGTCCATAAAATATATTTGCAAATATGTCACGAAAGGCAGTGATATGGCGGTTTTTGGATTGCAATCCTCGAATACCAACGACGAAATTTCACGCTATCAAGTTGGTCGTTATGTGAACTGTAATGAAGCTATTTCGCATATATTCGCATTTCCCATTCACGAACGTCATCCTACTGTTATACATTTGGCGGTGCATCTGGAGAATGGTCAACGAGTATATTTCACGGCTTCGAATGCTACGCAACGTGCTGAAACACCTCCAGCAACTACATTGACCAGTTTTTTTGCAATCTGCCAAAGCGATCAGTTTGCACGAACTTTGCTTTACTCGGAGATGCCACGTTATTATACTTGGAATGCTTCATCCAAGAATTTTCAAAGACGGAAGCAAGGTGATGCGGTTCCTGGGTATCCAGATGTGCGTTCTACTGATGCTCTTGGTCGTATGTATACAGTTCATCCAAAGAATGATGAATGTTTCTATTTGCGGTTGTTGCTGGTAAATGTGCGTGGGCCAACTTCATTTGAGACACTACGAACTGTTAATGGTGTAATATTCCCAACATATCGTGCTGCATGTGAAGAATTGAACTTATTAGAAAACGATACCCATTGGGATACGACAATCGCTGAAGCCATTATCTCTGCATCTCCAAGTCAGATACGAACATTATTCGCTATCATAATTTCGACATGTTTTCCATCAAACCCATGTAACCTGTGGCATAAATACAAGGATAGTATGTCAGAAGATATTTTACATCAAATTCGTGTCAGTTCCAGAAATCACGATATTGAGATGAATGAGGAGATACATAATCGTGCTTTACTCTTGATCGAAGATATGTGTTACCTCATGTGCGGTAATTTATTAATCAGGGTAGGAATGCCAGCGCCAAATCGTGAAATGAATGGCGCATTTAATCGAGAATTGGAACGGGAACATGAATATGATCAACAGGAATTAGATTTAGTAGTTCAAAGGAATGTACCCCTGTTGAATTACCAACAAAAGGAAGTTTATGATACTTTAATGAAGGCAATCGCTGATGAAAATGGTGGTTTATATTTCCTAGATGCCCCTGGTGGAACTGGCAAGACATTCCTTATGTCATTAGTTTTAGCAACTGTTCGGGCGAGGTCCAACATAGCGGTTGCAGTTGCTTCTTCTGGAATAGCAGCCACATTGTTAGAAGGATGCCGTACGGCTCATTCAGCATTCAAATTACCGTTAAATCTTCAAACTATTGAAGAACCAACGTGTAATATTGCAAAACACTCAGCAATGGCCAAAGTTTTAGCGGCATCGAAAATCATCATCTGGGACGAATGCACAATGGCGCATAAACGTGCATTAGAAGCACTTAACCGAACATTAAAAGATTTACGCAATGACTCGAGATGTTTTGGAGGAGCAATGATTTTACTGTCTGGCGATTTCCGCCAAATACTGCCAGTAATTCCAAGATCTACGGCTGCCGACGAAATAAACGCTTGCCTCAAATCGTCAAATCTATGGCGCTATGTGAAGAAACTGCAGCTGACAACAAACATGAGAGTTACATTGCTTAATGATACATCTGCTGAAGATTTCTCGGAGCAATTGCTGACTATCGGTAATGGTCAAGTACCTGTCGATGAATCGAGCGGATTAATATCATTTCCAAATAATTTATGTAATTTTGTCTCGTCAAAAGACGAACTTATCAACAATGTATTTCCAAATATTATTTCTAACTACAAAAATAATGAATGGTTGAGTGAGCGAGCAATTTTAGCGGCTAAGAATAAAGATGTAGATGACCTGAACTACATAATTCAAAATAAGATCATTGGAACAATGCATTCATTCAAATCTATTGACTGCGTCACAAATGAAGATGAAGCCACCAACTATCCAATTGAATTTTTAAACTCTTTGGACGTGCCTGGCTTACCACCGCACAATTTACGCCTAAAGGTTGGCTCCGTAGTAATCATGCTTCGAAACATAAACCAACCAAAACTGTGCAACGGTACGCGTTTGGTGGTTAGTAAATTGATGAACAATGTAATTTACGCTACGATAATGACAGGAAAATTCAAAGGTGAGGAAGTTCTCATTCCGTGGATCCCGATGATCCCAACCGATATGCCGTTTGAATTTAAAAGACTTCAATTTCCGATACGTCTTGCATTTGCCATGACCATCAACAAATCACAAGGCCAATCCTTAAAAGTTTGTGGTTTAAATCTAGAACATTCATGTTTTTCCCATGGTCAATTATACGTGGCATGTTCACGGGTCGGAAGACCATCTGCGTTATTTGTTTTTGCGCCTGATAATAAAACAAAAAATGTCGTGTATCACAAGGTACTTAAGTGAAGAGCAACCTATGTACTAAAATACAGAAATAATAATGAATGATTAATGTAGTTATTTAAATTTTTTTTTGTATTTTTTCCAATAAAAACACAATCTGCTTATTTATTGCCATTAAGGCGGAACAAAGTTCGCCGGGTCAGCTAGTTTTTTATAAAATCAAACGAAATCGTTCGTTTTGGCAGATGTAAGGAAATGAAAATTTTTTCTTTTCGTCTTTTTTGTTCGAGTCCACAGCATGATAAATTCTGTATTCAATTTCAAGGACAAATGAAGAACATTCAAATATGGAACCATTCCTTTTTCTTTTGAATCATTTATTTTCAAATTTTGATACATATCTTCAATTTTGTCACCTTATAACACATACTATTTTGGCACCTTATCATTTTAGTAAACAGATGGACCGATTTTCATACAATTTTTGGATTGGCAAGCTTCAGAATAGAGTGACGAACACCTAGGATCGATAAAGAACAATGCATTTCACTTCTGACAAAAATGGTTCGATATTTTGATACTGATTGTTGAAATTTTGGCTCAGGGACAAGAGATCAAATATCGCTTAGGAACATTATTGTATTTGTGAATAGGCCTACATATTTTCAGTTCAAGTAATTGTCAGATATGGCAGTAAAAGTTTTGATCAATGAATTTTATATGTAGCTTTATAGAGGAAGGAAGAAATTCCACACACAGATATGGAACAAGCTTTTTACTTCTACAGATTGATTAAATTTGATAAGATACAGATTGATTAAATTTTGGCTCAGGAATCAAATACCATTCAGGAACATTGTTGTGTAATTGCGAACAGACCAACGAATTTTTAGTCAAGCATATAGCAAATGTTTGGCGGTAAATTTTTTTGTTGAAGAATTTTGCACATACCTTCATAGTTGATTGTGAAATATCCAGATATTGATATCGAAAATGCAATTTACCTTGAATTAAATAGGTCAAATTTTGATGCAACTCTACAATTTTGGCTCAGAGATCACATTTATCTACCTCAAGTAGTAAACGAGTTTGGTAGAAAAAATCTTGGTTCAAAAAATTTTGTGTTTAGCTTCATAATGAACAGAAGAACATCTGTCTTCCTCATGATCTGGGTATCCCGGGTTCGAGTCCCGATCGGGCATGGTTGTTCTTCTGTGTTCAATATGTGAGGTGTGTGAATGTGTCCCTCTGTAAAAAGGGGTGGTGCAGGCGAATGTGAAACATGAAGTAGCTAAATCGTACTCTTGACCCTAGTTGGCGCCATTGAAAAATAAAAAACAAGAGACGCTCATTTCGATTTAAATAGCAAACAGATAATTGTCAGCGGGCTTGTAAAATGCCAACAGAAGGCCATTCAAGTATTATATGGAACTAATCATTTCCCGAAACCGAACACTACCGTCAGGACACTCCAAAATGTCATGAGATTTACGAACAATTTCGTAGCAATAGAGATGTTCTAGGAGTCGATCCTAAGGCATAGAAACGTTCTTTTACAACGACCCCTGATTTTAGTTCCAGTGTGGACCGGAGCTACAAACACGATGGATTTTTCATAAATATCCAATTTCAGAGCTTCCCGAAATCGGAGTTCAGACACTTTTACAAAATATATTCCCGACTTTTCTGAGTGTAATGGCATGCGGTCAGTCATACAGCAATGGAATGAAAGGGGAGGTATAGATACTCCTGGTCGTAGAGTCTAAAAACATGAAGCCATGATTTCAACACGATACAAGATGTCAATTTCAATGTACACCAGAGCTACGAATACAGTGTATTTTTGACGAAATAAGGTATCCAACTTAACTCGAAGCTAAAACACTACGACCACATTAATGCAGACCATCATGTCAGCTTAGATACAGATTCAGTAGCATAGCAAAAAGTAGGGAGGGGGAAGGATTAGAGATACCCTGACATTTGTCTAAAGGGACTCCATGAAGATAAAATAGCAGGGTTTATATAAATTTTTGTAAGTTGAAGTATCACGAAAAAGCGTGGGGCCGCGATGGCCTGGTGGCAAGGTCTCGGCTTCGGAGCGGGAGGGTTTCCAGGTTCAAGACTCGATTCCATCAAAGAACCGCCGTGTAAAGGTGTCTCTTGCACGTTGAATCTGTCAGGTTAAACGTCCTCACGCTGGTGTGGTGTAGAGAGAGGGGTGCCAGCACAGGTATCGTCCTCATCATCTGATCGTATTTCAAAATTACGAGGTCTCTCCCAAAACAGCCCTAGTGGTACTTCATAACGGGACGTTAAAATAACTAAACTAAACAGGAAGAAAATAAAAATATTGTATGTCATTGGCGCTATTTATTATAGCTGCGGACTCAGACATCAATTTAAAATGACAATGTTAACAGTGAAACAATTCTCATGTAATTACCAAAGAGATTGTTAATGCCCAATATTAATGACCCAATCAAGAACAGCAATTAATCCCAGTTGAATCAATAAACAATATCTTCAATTATTCACCACATGCAATGAATTAATTTTTCAATGATTTGACAAAGGAAAACAAATATCTTCCTCAAACTGCTTCGACTGTAAAGCTATGAAAAGAAATGCGTGAAATGTCAACAATTCCAGGCATCGAAAAAGATGTGTCCCAGAATACACCCTCACAAATTCTTCACTCTCCAGACACATTTGCATTCCTCTAGACGTGAGAGCGGTGCCTTTGAAAACAGAACGAAAACAACACTCGGCCCAATAAAAACCGAAGCAACAGTGGTATTTTCGAAATAGGCGTGGCCAAGTACACGCCCACCACTGATGAGTAAAAAGTACCGCTGGCGCGTCAGCCTCGTTCGTCATAACACAGGTGACATTTTTTTTCCTCTCTCTCTCTCGCTTGTATTATCTATTCCAGCCGTGTGTTTTGATGCAAGAACTGAATCACTACGAGGCTGATAATTTTTTGATTAGAATTAATGCTGGAAGTGATTTTGTGAATTATATTATTTCTGGAATTAACTAGTAACTGATTTCGAACAAGGAAGTTACTTCAAGTTACAGTACTGATAAGCAGATTGACTAAATGTTTTAAGCCTAGTTGCCCAATAAATAAATTTATAAAAAATACAAATTCCATGAACTGTAAAATGTTAGGATAATATAATCTTCTACAAAATGTAACAAGTCAAATTTCATTATATTTACTTAGTTATTAAAGCATTTAAAAAGGAATGAATTCTGCTGAAATAATATTGAAGTTCTGACGTAAAAGCAGCAAAGTCGAGATTCATTAATAAATATGCATTTTTACATGTAGGGGGTTTTCCCCAAACCGTCTCGCAGATTCTAATAAGCTTGCCATATCAGATAATGCCTTCTGGCATTACATGGCATTGGCTCACAAAAGCTATGAAATATTAACTTCTGGTGGGATTTTAATATTTTTACTGACATTATCGTTCTTGACGAGTTATTTAGCAATTAATCTCGGACATTGATTTTAAGTATCGGACAATCAAATTTGCGTTTTAGACGCGTTTCTCAACAGATTGAAAGAAAAATTAGACACAAAATTGAGCTTGTAATCAAAAAATCCCATGCTAAATTTCATACGTTTGAGTTGAGATTTTGAATGAACGCGTTTACATGTTTTTGAAGGTGCAGAAGGGTAGACAGTCAACTCGTAGTTGGATTTGGCTTAAAATTTGATAGATGTATAAACTTTAAGATATTAAATATGTGTTTCTAATTTTATCTATCTAGCGCTCTTGCCTTAATTTTTCAAAGAATTAAGCCACAGCCAAAATAATTAGTAAACGAGGAATAAAACAGTATAAAGAAAGCGTTCTTTTCTATTCCTATGACATTAGTCAGCTGCGCACTTTCTCAAATAATGATACTAACTCAATGATGTTTGTCGTTGTTCTTTCTTATGAAACTTTACAAGTCCGCTGACAGATACTGTCAGTGATTCAAGCCGAACTGAGCTAGCTCCTCTTGTTTTTTCAGTGGTGCCAACTATGGCCAAAGTAAACCAAGTACGACTTAGTTGCTTCCCTTGAACAACTCCTTTAACGGGGGAGGGGATACATTTACACACCTCACGCCGGGGTCCCACGACCGTCCGTTTCACAGATTTGGTCATAAATCAGATCTCCGACCCACTGGGGGACCACACTCCCCCATTGCCAAGAGGATGTCTTTCTCCTTCGACACCTTTTGGACTCTTTGATGCCTGGGCAGTTTACCGACAATTTGTCGGTAAAGTCGACGGGCATCAAAGAAGCCAGAAAACCGCAAAAGGGATCAAAGGGCTGCACGTGGCTCGTCTGCATACGGGGTATAGGCCGTGCAAACGGCCCTGGGGTGATGTACTAAAAAGTTTCTCACTTACTCTCTAATAAACTTGTCATGCCAGTGAATGCCCTGCATGACAATAGTAAAGAAGTATTTATTTGACGAGAATTTAGCATTTTTACTGAATTTATCATCTCATTCTTGATGACTTACTCTCTAATAAACTTGTCATGCCAGTGAATGCCCTGCATGACAATAGTATTTATTTGACGAGAATTTAGCATTTTTACTGAATTTATCGTCTCATTCTTGATGACTTACTCTCTAATAAACTTGTCATGCCAGTGAATGCCCTGCATGACAATAGTAAAGAAGTATTTATTTGACGAGAATTTAGCCTTTTTACTGAATTTATCGTCTCATTTTTGATGAATTATTCAGCGATTAATTCCCAGCATGCGTTAATAGCATCCCAAAGTCGAATTTGTGTTTTAGACACGTTTTACCAACCGATTGAAACAAAAATTTGACATAAGTAGCCTCAAAGTTTCAAACCAAATTTGATATATTTAAGTCGTTTAATTTTTTGAATTATGGCGTTTACATATTTTCGAGAGCAAATACCGACAGATGGTCCATCCGTAGTTGGATTTGGCTCAAAATTTGATCTATCTCAAAAAATTTTTAAGTTATATTCGTCACAAAGACAGACAGACGAACATTTTCCAAAAATATGTTGATTTTTATCTTAGGGGAGTGTGAAAAGTTAAGCTTCGTCAAAATCTCCAGTTTGATTTTTTTTTTTTTATGATTATTATATTTTGTCTTTGATACACGTACGAGAAAGCAAAAAATAACAATTGAGAAAAATATACGCTATAATTATAAACCTTTTGGTTGATTAATTATGACAGCAAAATGGCGAAATTAAATGGCCAAATCGGTCAGGTTGTTAGTGCTGGGGGCTCCACCAAAGTTTTATACTGCTGTATTTCTTGAAAATGTAAACTAGCAGAGTCTAATTGACTATGGAGTCTATCTTTAGTAGTTTTAACTTCCATATTAAATAAAAATTGGTGAAATCAATTCAATTATTATACTTGGGGGATTCTTATTAAGACATGACTCCTCATTAATTCTATATATAGACATAACTCTTCATATTGAATGAAAACTGAAAAAGTGCTTCTGAGAGTTTCTTAAAAACTGAAAAATATTGGAGGATATTCGACCATTGATGACGTATTTGGGAATTATGACTTTTATGGTATAATCTTTATGATCTGTGCAGTGGAAACAAAAGGTCGTTTATGTTTTCGGGAACATTGTTTTAATGATCATATTTCACACAAAACAAACACAAACACGAAAGTAAAGACACGCATCGACTTAATCGCAGCTTCTCATCCCATTATAATTACAATTGCAATGCAATATGGGATGCATACCTAATCTGGCCCTCTATTATACAAAACTAAAGACAGAGAAATGCAATTACTACAACTTTTATTTAAAACTAAAAAATTGCAAAATAGGATCAGTCGTTGCAATTGTATGGATGGACTTTGGCAATTATTTTAAATATTTAGATAAATTTAAGTTTATTTGCTGTACCTTATAATTGGAAAAAATGAATTTCTTTCAAGGGAAAATCTTACCTTGAAATAAGAATTCGGGCATTCTACGTCAGAAAAAACATCACAACTCAAAGATGAAGGAGAAAAGGGGGGGGAGGGAAATCCCTTACAATGTAATCATAAAAATAAATCATGACACGACCATTTTTTGTTGCCATTTAAATTCAAGCGGCTTCTAACCTTTTATATCAATTTTATTACATACCCCTGCCTTTTCTCCTGCAAAATAAAATGCATCAAATTTATTACCAATGGCTACTTTATCAACCGAGCAGAGACATAAAACGATTAAGGTCCCCTCCTCCTTAAACATAACTTAGCGCCATCTTTCCTATTTGTAAACTTTTGCATGCACTTGAAGAAGAAAAAAAACGAACCTTTAAATAACTATTCCCCATTATTTAATCCCCCAACTCGTTCCTCTATATTAATAAAAAATGTCTAGCCTAAAAAAAAAACCGTAATAACCATCCGTCTTGTTGACATCCATTTAAGCCAAGCGCGAGCTCGGCTGATGCCATTTAAAAGATTTTATTGCCATTATATCAGCGGGAATTGAAAATAAAGTGAAGAAAGATACAATAAGGTGAGAAGTGGGGCTGGCTTGTAACCGCAGCAGATGGTGGCAATGGTAAATGTGTTTATATCAATCGATTAATCAACAGCTGAGGGTCCTCAAAAGATTTCTACTCTTAACGTGATTCTTGTGAAGATAGTTGATCCTTTTTAGAGGAAGTGGCTTGATTCAGGTCCATAGCATAAGGGAGATGGAAATCAGTGAAACGTTCCAATAACATTTGTTTAGGATAGAGAAATTTACAATAAAATGCAAGGAGGATGGACTTCAAGGAATATAAATACCATTTGGATTATTTCTACTACAAAATTTCTAATATTATGGCCTACTATCGTCAACAGATTAGGACTGAAGTTTAACATTTTTACACTGCTTCATAGCGTTACTTCTTATAGTCATTTCACATCTATAAAGAAATATATGAATGAAGTCCTCCCCGTGAAAAGGATTGTGACGCATGAGAAGCTAAGGCATATTCTTGGTTCAAGATGGCGTTATTGAAACAAGAGACACTAAAACGCAGCTTAAAATAGCAGACTGCGTTAGCGGGCTGGACTATGATAAGTGCCATAAGCAACAACATTTGTAAAGATAAAATTTTATAATCGTTTAATCATTGATTCATCAGGGGAAACGCTTATGAAATTTTGTATATTACGGCGTTTCTGATATCAATTTAATCAATGTAAATAAAGTTGAAACACTTACATTTCTTGTAATCTAATAAATTTTAAATTAAGAAGAAACAATTCTCCATATTTTGCTACATGAATTTTCAGAAAGATTTTATTAATGATCTGCAAACAATTAAAAAGACAATTTTTATTAATTAAAAACTATGTCTCTATTATGAACGTGTAGGAGACACAATACTTGAACAAACCACATGATGATGCTGAATGTTTATTGTATTGAAGTTAGTTAACTGAGGAATTTATTTTTAAACCCTTTTTTGAAGTCAAGCGTTGACGCATATACAAATCAAATGAAATGCAAATGGTTACACAGTAAATTTTGCAAAATAAATAAATAAATCACAAATATCTCATTTTTATTAGATAAAAAATTACACATCGACCACGCAAAAATAAAAGTATAGACTGATGTATATACACGTTAAACGCACCTGCCTAATTAAAACAGTCAAATAAAAGATGAAGAAAAATTCAAAAAATATTCTTTTAAAGCTATTACTAAAGAATAACGTCCTTTTAACTTAAAAGAAATATTTTAAGGTTACTTGTGTAACGACTACTTTTGTCTTTAATATCAATTGATATTTAAATTCATTGTTCTGAATGGTTGTCGACATATTACAAATCATAAGCACATATTAACACGAAACACTAAATTAAAATTTTTATGATTCTTTAAAAATGATTAAAATTTTTTTTTGCCAAACTATAGTTTTTTTTTTCTTGTAGTTTCGAAAAATCGGAACATTTTGCACTTTTTCCAGAATTGCATTAACATTCTTTGATGCAACAAAATTTATCGTTCTAATTAAAAATAAAGTTATAAAGGATAAAATAATACTTGCGTGTGATTACAGTTTAAAAAAAATCTTTCATGAAAATCTTTGACTTATGCTAGTCTTTAACTTTTGATAAAAATTTTTACACTTTTTTAAAGTCTTTTTATTATTTTCGGAACTTAAGTAATAGTTTTCGGTAAGTTTTAAATTCTAATTTAAATCAAAAAGAAATCAATTATTCTTTTTGAGATAAAGATCCTTTATTTAAAATTTTTTAAAATTTTAAATATGCTTCTGTCAGTGTCCTATAAAGTAAAATATAATTTAAAAAATATATGTATATGAAGATGAAAATAAAAATGAGATGACGTTAACAATAATAAGAAAAATTAAGTTACATTCAATACATAAATGTGAAATAAAATTAAAATTTTATAAAGGCGAATAAAATTCTCTTTAATAATTATTATAATTATTTTATCAGTTTTAGTATACTGATAAAAGATTTTTTTTAAATCAATCTTTTACATTTATTACTTGTCACCATATTTCTATATGATTGCCATTGTGAAAATATATCAACTTAGCTGTAAAGTGCACACCTAACTTTGGCTTCATTTAAATTTTTGGTGTTGATTACATGGAAATTAATAATAAATTTGCACAGAATTAGTCCATTAAATTATTTTTATTGAAAATTATTTTCTGATTTAAGCAAGAGAATCTTAAATTATATTACCGCTCGACATTCGAAATTATTCTATCATCAGAATTAGCACGAGGATTAAAACATAAGAATTCCAAGAAAATATATAAATTCTAATCTAGAAAAAGATGTTAAAGAAGATTAGCAAAAATTAATTACTATCTGATGTCGGGATTATCCGCCACTATTTAGTAAAGTGATTATTATTATTTTTACCTCATAAATAATCTGTAATCTAAAAAAAGTACTCGATTAAAAAAATAATCAAGAATTGATAAGTTGGTTATTCATTAATCACTTTCCATCATAAACACAAAGTGCTAATTATTCAGATTAATTAGTTTCGAATTATACGTATGAAATGCGAACTAACGGAATTAATGGGAATTCTTTTCCGTTCAAATTTTTGACTTACTCTTATTTCAAAACTTCAAGGAAAATTTCTTTCCAGCAAACTTACACTGTAAATTAAATCAAGATATATTCCACTAGTTAAGTTAAATCAGCACTGATCTCTAACAATGGCAATTTTAGTAATTTTCAGTACTCAGATAACATGCGAATTATTGAACAAGTTCAGCCAGATCACAACGCTCAGAAACCAAGCAACTTTCTACACATGCATATAGACAGAATCAATAGTAAAACATGACTTAATTCATAATTCATACCAGTCATAATTTTGTTAAAGAAGAATATGAAAAAAAAAAAAAAAAAAAAAACTAATACCCCCAAACAATTAAAGTATTTTTACCAGCTACTGGGGGACGCCAAGCAAAATATTACAAGTTTGATTTCATTAATGTTCCTAAATTTTAAATGGGGCCTTTCCAAAACAGGTGTCGTTTTGAAAATCTAAATAAGATGATGAGGACGCATTAGAGTCGGATTCATCCTTTTAAATTTCCATACAGTACAGTAGAAAAACATCTGATTTTAACATCCGATACAGTATTTATCAGATATATAAACACATTTAGTTTAGTTATATTAACGTACCGTTTTAAGGCAACATTAGGGCTTTTTGGGATGGACCTGGCAAATATGAACCATTATCAGAACAACATCTGAGCTGGCTCGCCCTTTCCACGCCACATCATACCAACAGGCGAAGGTTTGGCCTGAACGGATTCAATGTGCACCAGGTCCACTTACACTATGATTCTTCAGTGGAATCGAGTCTGCAACCTGAAACCCTTCGGTTCCAAAGCTGAGACCTTACCATCAGACCACTGCGGCCCGGTCTATAAACAGGTCGAATTTTTAAGGAACTGCGGTCTCGAATTTACCATTTTTCATCATGACTTTTTAATAGTTTATAACATGTTTCTTTCGAATATTCTGGGTTTCTTATTCGAATATTTCGGAATAATCTGAGGGAGGAAGCAAAGGAAGAAGGACAAGGGAAGGGCACGAGCAAGATCTCAAAGCACAATACACGGACTTAAGAAAATTTGATACCTTTCAAGAGCGTTAAGCCACAGTTTGTTACACATGTTTCAGTAGACAAGTTACGCGTAACACGTTCCGGTTACAGCAAGAAATACGCCCTCCCTATCTTGGAACATCCGGATTTTTGTGTAGGAAAATGCCGGAAACGCCAACAAAACAAAAGAATCTACTTCAGCCTCGGCAACCGTCAGCAGGATTTACTGCGGCAAGGACATAATCCGCATTTCTTAGCAGCCACAATTCACGCGAATTTGCTGTCAAAACACCCTCTTACCAGGCTGATCCGATCCTCACGACCCCCGTCCTACAATTCAAAATGTTTCCACTTTTACTTCAAAAACGAGATTACGCTTATCACCATCGTATTTTGCCAACTCATTTAGCCTGAGAATTATGTGCGAGGGGGGACACCACGAATGTATGACAGATGGACAAAGCGTTATGTTCCGTCACCCTTACAGCTGTCACACAATCTTCGACAGCTGCTGTCTATTTCTTCTCTCCCCCACCCCTCCAAGCAAACCAAGAATACCTGCCCATATCTATGGTGGAGATGACAGGACCAATATAAAGAGAAAGACAGCGGCTTAGGACATTCATCTCCAGGTTTTCATATGATGAGTAAGTTGCACATTTTTAGAGTTTTTTGTGGAATGTTAGGGGGTGGTAGAACGGTAACTTTCTTTCCTCAGCTCTAGCTTTTAAATCTGGATGGCTAATTTCGCTTGTTGAGCGATAAGTACCAGTTTATGAGCCTGATATTTTTCTTGGATTGAATCAACCATTCGAGTGTTGAAGTGAGGGTAAAAAGTTGAAAGTGTAAAACGCACCATTAGCTTATCATCTATATACGATTGGGAGAGGCAGGAAGGGTGGTGAAATCGACCCAAGCGGAAAAAGCATTAAAAAAATCAGAATGTCCATGTTCCTTCTTAAATGAAATATGATGTGGGAAGGTAAAAAGTGCGTCATTAATACTTGTTAAGACCATAAAGGCAGGGGAAAAAAAAAACTGGTTACTGAAACTTACAAAGCTTGATATTTTAAACCTCTGAAGTTTTCACGCAAAAATTCGAATACAATAATTAATACTATTTTGATGTCTGACTGAAAATAATTTTTTTTTAAATATAGCAGGTATTGAATACTAAATATAGCAGGAAGAATATTGAAATATATTAGGAATTCGATTAGGCAGTCTTGCACAATCTAGGTAGGTTATAGTTTTTATATTGTTTAGTATAAATTTAAGTAGTCTCAACATATTAGATAGTCTTATATTGCCAGTGATGAGTTGAAAAGTAACACAGCAATTCAAATTACCCTATTTTGTTAGGTAAGTTAATTTTATTTTTATTAAATTGTCCTATTTTTAAGTTGCATTAGGATTCCTTAGGGCATACAATTAAATTAAATGCATCGATTTCTTCAAGCTTAAATTAGGAGAATTTTATGAAAGTACAATACAATGCAGTTATTAAACTTTGACAGAAGTTATAAATGAAATATAAGTATATAAATATATCAACAAAATATAAATATATACATGAGATAAACATATAGTTTGAACTATATGTTTATAAACATATTAGTTTGATTTATCGTCTCATTTTAAGAGACATTTTGGCTAATTTGGATCGGAACTCGTAACTCGTTGAACCGATGAATGTCGGATGACGAGGATGACACCTAAGTTGGTACTCCCCTTTCCAAACTTCTGCACAACACCAACTGGAAGAAGACAGGCATAAAAAAGAGAGCAAGTAAGGTATATATCCGCTATTCAATACTAAATGGATGGAGAAAAGAGGTGAGGATACAATAAATGTTCCAGTTATCATATAGAACTGCTGTAACAAACAGCTGAATGTTTTTCTTCAACTTTTTATTTTTTAACTAGCCGCCTTTGGCGACCAGCTGGTTCGCCATGAGTAATGAGTTCTAAAATTTTCAATTAAGTCACATATTTATTAGCCTTGAAGTAATTCCGGGCATTGATTGGCCTGAAATTAAAAATGTTTTTTTTTTTTCTGTTGTGCTGCCAAAACATTAAATATGTTTTTTTAAAGAAAGCGGAAAAGGAAAAAAAAATTATTGAATAAATGATTTAGATGCTGCAAACGATTATAGAAACCTAGGCTTATTAAAAAATTATTGAATTAATGATACAAATATTGCACACTATTATAGAAGTATGCCATTAAGCCGGGATTTCAATGCATATACTGTCTAAATTCAATCAGGTTTACCGTAAATAAAGAAGATTTGTTGAATAAATGATTTAGATATTGCAAACGATCATAGAATTCTTTGCCTTGCATTTATTTTTTTAGAAAATCACACATTTTATGTTTCTTTTATTTTATCCAGTCACATGCTAAAAGTTGCATTTCTTTAGACTTGATTTATGATGATAGTTGTTTTTTTATTTGAACTTCCGTTATTGTTTTCTTTTATTTTATCCAGTAACGCGCTCAAAAAAAAAATGGTTAAAATATTTCTTTGAAAATTCGTTAAAAATAGAGGCTTAAGTTATACATTAAAACACGTATACCATTAGAAAGCTAATTTTTTTAATCTTTAAATTGATGTAAAAATCATGTTTGTGCGATAATATTTTTGGAAGTTATAGCGGAAAAACGTCGAAATTTCGCTTATATTTTAATTAATTTTAATTCTAATTAAAAATTCGAAAAAAGGGCTCCGAGATGCAAATTCCCGACCTCCAAGGTATTCATGTACCAAATTTGGTAGCTGTAGGTTCAACGGTCTGACCTGTAGAGCGCCAACACACACACACATTGAGCTTTAATATAAGTGTAGATATAGATATGTAGAGTAGGGCAAAACATAGTATTGTCCTATTCAGTGATGGCGGGGTGGTCGGCTGTATGTAAGAAAAAGAAGTATTGTTCTATTACTTCTCTGATGTTCTAACTGCTAAACTTAAAGTGAAGAAATGTATAATGTAGAGGGGAAAAATAAGACCAAAAAAAAATGCATGAAAAAAAAGTAGATAAATAATTGTTCCTAATACATTTACTCCACTTTCTGAATCAAAATATGATGGGGGAGGAAGGTCGCAACTCATTCTATTTACGTCACTGTCCCAATTAGTAATTTAGGGAGAAATGATATCCGCGAGAAAAAAATGTCAAAGTTGTGATGGAATGAAGATCATTATGATTCGTGCAATGGAAGTAACAAGACGTATGTTTTCGGAAACATTTCTTAAATGATCACGTTTCACACAAAAAGGCAAGACATTATTGATCGTATACTTTAGCAAAACAGCATCTCATCTCATTATTGCATTAATGAGATGAGATGCTGTTTATTGTTTAGCTTTGTAAAGCTAAAATGTCAAAAGGGGAGAAAAAAATGCTATATTATGAACTGGGCTCTACTTACATTGATTCGTCGCCAATGTAAGAGTTGTGCGGCAGAAAATAAAATATTAGAGGGTTTACTAAAATATTTGAAGCTAAGGGGAAATAATACTGTCATTCGGATGCTGTTTACCTTTGCTACGCCATTGACATCCATATCTATACTTATAATAAAGCTCAATGTGTGTGTGTGTGCATGTGTGTGTGTGTGTGTTGGCGCTCTACAGGTCAGACCGTTGGACCTACAGCTACCAAATTTGGTACATGTATACCTTGGAGGTCGGGAATGTGCACCTCGGAGCCCTTTTTTCGAATTTTTAATTAGAATTAGAATTAATTAAAATTTAAGCGAAATTTCGACGTTATTCCACTATAACTTCCGAAAATATGATCGCATAAACACGATTTTTATATCAATTTAAAGATTAAAAAATTAGCTTTCAAATGGTATCAGAATTTTTAATTTATAACGTAAACTTCTATTTTTAACGAATTTTTAAAGAAATATTCTAACCATGTTTTTAGCACGTGACTGGATAAAATAAAAGAATGCCCGAAGTTCAAATTAAAAAAAAACTATCATTGCAAAAGATATCTAAAGAAATGATACTTTTAGCACGTGACTGGATAAAATAAAAGAAACAAAAAATGTGATATTTTCGAAAAAAATAAATGCAACGCAAAGGTTTCTATAATCTTTTGCAATATCTAAATCATTTTATCCAACAAAGCTTCTTTATTTATGGTAAATCTGATCGAATTTAGACAGGATATGCATTGAAATCCCGATTCAATGGCATATTTCTATAATCGTTTACAATATCTGTATCATTAATTCCATTTTTTTTCTTTTTCGCTTTCTTTAAAAAAACATATTTAATATTATGGCAGCATCACAGAATTTTTTTTTTTTAATTTCAGGCCAATCAATGCCCGGAATTTCTTCAAGGCTAATGAATATGTGACTTAATTGAAAATTTTAGAACGCATTACTCATGGCGAACCAACTGGTCGCCAAAGGCGGCTATTCATAAATAAAGCTTCATTAACAAGAATTCATTTCATTAATTAATTTTAAAAGCTAATATGAAGAGGGAAAGGAGGAAAACTTAAAATATGCTCTGAACGCCACTTAACTTTTTCTACCAGATCACTACTTATATCTCAGCCTGATCGCCACTGTAGGGGTGTTGGAGAGGGGGATATTAGTGTACCTTTATAACTTAAGGTATCCGACTACATTCAAAGGAAAAATTTTGAAAAATTGAATTAAAAAAAATTAAAGCTATATTTTTTATATTGTCAATTATAACACAAAATGCTACAAATACAACTAAATTATTTGAAAATATAATATATTTTGAGAAATAAGAAAATTTGTTGTAAATACTAATGAAATTTAACCAAAACAATTAACACTTTACACAAAATTATAATGCAGCAATCCTAATTTTCTTTAAAGACAAATTATAAAATATAATAATGAATGAAATGAACTAAAATCTAAGAAAAAATTCGAACATGCAAAGAACTTGTGAGTAAAAAATATACATATATATGCATTTTTTCCATAAATTTACAGCTTAATTTTTCTTTAAAAAACCTATAAGCCTAAAAGTATTTCACCAACAATAAAACTTTTGGTTCATTTCATTGTCCATATTATTTAAAGCACACACTGAAATTTTTATGTGAATATCTCTTTTAGTTTTTGATATGATATGTTAACGGTGGAGAACTTTTATGAGAATTAAAGTTTTGAGAAAATTGAAGCTAAAGACAAATTTCAGTTGAAAAATATGTTTTGCTTAAAATTCTCCTGTCATAGGATAGGTCAGGCCTTCCTTTTCTTAGAAAAGCTAGATTGATGGAAAAGATAGCGACCACCACCTAGAGGAAAGTCTGAATTACAAGAAATAAAAATTAAAAAAATCGCCATTGTGGTCGATAACCAAGGTTTTTAAAGTAGTCGAATATTTTTAGGGTTTTTAAAGTAGTCAGATTCTTATTAGTTCTTAAGAAAGAAGAAATAATAATGTGATTCAAGAGTTGGTCACACTAACTACGCTGCTGACCATTACAAAGCGAATTTTAATTACAACATTTTGATAATACAGAAAGAAAAAATAAGAATGGAATTTACATTAGAAGGCTTAGTTAATTTCTTTCCATAATTCAGAAAAAGTACTATCGTCTGCGACAGATATTATAACTGACTCAACAATTTTTTCATAATATCAGGAGCCGACGAATTATTTTTTTACATAGAGCACCAACCAAATGTTGGTTCCGCCACTGAGAGTTACAGCTAATTCCCTACCCTAAATTGAGACCTCTGACCCTTTTTTGCTGACAAGTTTCACCTCAGCAAGAAAAGCGAACCTCTTCTTCCCGAAAAGCAAGGGCGAAGAAGTCGAAACAGCCACCCATTAGTCTCAGTTGAAGCCCAACAACTGAAGCCTGCTGTTTCTTCCAAAGAATGTCGTCCTGACATGGAGAAGTTCTCCCCCCCCACCCCAAGCTTTTTAAAAATACCCGCACTGTGTCAGTGTCGGGGCTGACGAATTCCGCGTGGTGCTTTTCCCGGCCGATACGGTTCGGGGTCTTCCATAGGCGGGATGCGCTTGTTTGTCTAAATCGCTTCTCTTTAGCGGGGACAACCCGGGACTCCCTCCTGTCCAAGCTGGGATACGAAGAGTAACTGGTTTTGCAAAGGTTTTAACAATGGATTCCGACGTCTTCGGAATCCAGAGAACAATAAGAGGGAGGTCTTGCCTCTTGAATTCCCCTAGCATTGGTTTGAGTTGAAGTTATGGTAAACAGTGGAGCCACATAATCGAATACCCAAAGAAAGCAACTAAAGACTTTGATATTTAGTTAACAGTATTCTCAGAATAATTTAATTCTTAATTAATGTGCCTTCTCATGATTTATAAAATAAATTTGGTCAAATTAAAGGCAACGATCGTTTAACTTTCAAAGCATTTAGAATTTTTTTCCCTTTAAACTTTTTAAATTGGCGTTTGCAGATCAATAAGGTTACTGATCTGCAAAAAATAAATAAATAAATAAAGGGCTTTTTTTTTTTTGCCTTCTAATGGCCATATTGAAATATTTGGCAATTATTTTTTTAAGTTTTGAAGCTTTTTTTTTTTTTTTTTTTTTTACAATTCTGTTCACAATTACGTCTAAAATAAAATTAATTTTTTTTAATACACGAAGCAGAAAAACAGTTTCGAAAGTGATCCGCAGATAAATGTTTAATTGTTTCACTTTTTAAAATATTTTTATTTAAAAACAGTCTTATACTTAGATTAAATAAAATTAATAAAAAAATTATTTCACTTTTTAAAATATTTTTTATTTAAAAACGGTCTTATACTTAATAAAATTAATTGTTTTTAATACACGAAGCAGAAAAACAGTTTTCAAAGTGATCCGCAGATAAATGTTTAATTGTTTCACTTTTTAAAATATTTTTATTTAAAAACAGTCTTATACTTAGATTAAATAAAATTAATAAAAAAATTGTTTTACTTTTTAAAATATTTTTTATTTAAAAACGGTCTTATACTTAGATTAAAATAAAATTAATAAAAAATGTATGGTTTTGGAAATTTCAGATGGGAAGGTACATAAGAAACCTGGTGGTTTCTGTAGGTTTAAACGCATCCCAAGTGTATTAATTTTTGATTATTGTATTTCTTTTATCTTATATATGCACATTCGAATAATATTTCATATATATTGCATTAAATTAATAAAGAACCGAAATAAATGTTTATGGGAACTAAATTAATGTTACCCTCGGCTTTCTCGTATACTTCCATAATGTACAGGACTTTGGGGTACTAGTTTATTGTTATGATGCCCTAACGATAAGTCAGCTATAAACGCTCATCGTTGTCTACTTGATGAATGCAACTCAATAAGGAATATTTTGCCATAATTTGAAAATTGCCAGGCAAACCCATTATTTTGGAGTTTTGGGCGTAATTTGAAAGCTGCCAAACAATAGCGGGAATGTAACCTACAAGGAGAAATCTTGGCATAAAAAGTGTGATGGAATGTAGAATAATAGAAGAAATTGCAAAGTAAACGCATTATTTTAGTAAAATCTGTAAGTCGCTAAGAAGCTCATGAATCACAGAGCTTTGTGAATTTCGCACAATCTAAATACATCCCAACAAGTAGAGTCGTTCTACTTTGGTTTCATACATATTCTTTAAAAAAAATCATATCAGCATTTTGGAAAGAAATCTCTTCCGATATACGGATTTTATCAAAAATTTGGAGAAGATTTAAAATTTCAATGGTGCAGATTATACAAATACAAATAACACAAATCACAATAGTAGCTTGTTCTTTTCGTGAATTATAAGCATTTCTATATCAATACATAAAAAAAAAATCTACTATTTGTGAATTGATATATAAATTAGTTCTGAAACTAAAATTAGTAATCAATTCCATGATTTTGGAAATGAAAACCGTATATTACTTCGTGTTTTTGAATTACTGTATTCATATACAAACGGAGAAACAGATGATAGACAAATTAAGTTGAATGATTTCATTGAAAATTTTGTGCTGATCTGCAGTCTGATTTCAACGAACTAAAATGAAATATTGAATTTAGCATTTATACAGCAAAGTAAAACTTTTATTATTTATTTCGAGTATGTAAATAATAAGCAGTCATGTGAAATCTTAAGCACTTTACTTAGATCTTAAAATACATAAAGAAGCCTTGATTTAAAGAACATTTAAAATCAATTTTTATTAAAATAGCAAATTTAAAAAACACTCTAATCCAGTAAATGTATGAAAAAAAAATCCTTGTGAGAAAGGGAATAAAAGATTAGATGAAAAATTGTTGAACAGATTTATTTTTTACTCTTTCATAAAATTATAACCAGATAATATATCTGCGTAAGTATGAAAATAACAAATGGAACTTGTTTTACAAAGCAAGTAGAAAATTTAAAGCCAATATATACATTAAAAAATCCTTAAGGGAAAGAGATTAAAATATTAAATGCAAAGTTGTTGAAATGATTTATTTTTGCACTTCTTCAAAAAATTTATAACCTGAACAATTTGCCAGCGCAATAATAAAATGTGTAAGAATAACAAATGTGACTTACTTTGCCAAAAAACCTCAATACATTACAGATATTTTTAAAAAATCCTTGTTAGAAAAAACTGAATATCTTAGAAATACGTTGAACTGATTTACTTTTTATTCCTTCAGAAGAAGAAAAAAATGCCAGTACAAGTGTGAAAATAACAAATGGGACTTGTTTTAGCGAACAAAATGAGAAAATACAGTTGAAACAAGCTAACTACCCCATAAATTTAAAGATTACATGTGTCTCGCACACTCTTAAAGTCTGAAATGCTTCGTACAATTGCAATGAATCATTCCAACAGCTCCAGAAGAATGGTTCCACCTGCTAGAACGGAGTTTTCTTTTGATTCTACTTTAGAGTTACGAACCAAGTTAAAATTTCACAACGGATATCTGATTATTACTAAATCTTATACTGCGGAAAATGTACAGGGGAAGACAAGGGTGAGGACTACAGTTTGTCTAAACCGGAAACGGTGAGTTGATCAAAACAATATTACTAGTCTAGGTCCCACAGACATATAGTTTGTTTCAGTATCATAAAATGGCCACTTTTCGGCTATTCTATCTCACTAAAGGGAAAGACGCGCATTTCCAGAATTTATCTAATACTATAATACGAGGAATGGTTTCCAAGTCGAAAATCGCCCCAGAATTAATAAACTCCGGTAAACTCGGAGGTCTGGGGTTTTTGGCCACGAGGAATCGATTGGCGCCGGTTTTGAAGCGCTACGGTCGAGCAGTTCGGAGTTACAGATAGGATATTTTCAAATTTTATTAGTTCGCCATAATGGCTAATAGGTTTCAAGCGGTAACGTGCTGCCATCTATAGCCAATATGGCGAATTAATAAAGTTTCCAGAAGATGATCCGGAACTCAAGGAACTGATCTCGAAATGGATGATCCCGTGTTGTGATATGAACCCAAGCGCTCCGTGCATGGTCAGCAAACATGGAAGAGACCAGTGCAGATGGGGATTTCCAATGGAACATCAAGACATGACATCGCTGGTGGACGATGAAAAGCCGAGGTTTAACCGGTTATCTTTTCACCAAAGGTTTCACAAATTTTCTTATGGCATGTATTGTTTTGATAAATCACAATTGAAAATTTAAATCTTCGAGTTAGCTTCGATACCTGTTTTCTCCGAGCGGAGCTCGGTCACCCGCTGGTTTTATAATAAAATGTAAACATCTCCTTCCTTCATATTTCCTCTCACCTCTATTTTGTCGAATTAAACCAGAGAGAATTTTGAAATCCGTTGGTAAGTAATAAATATGTTTTAAAAATATAAATTCTATTATTTATAAAATAGTAAGAAAATATTAATATTTAATCAAATTTTGACTGTTTCAATGTAATCGCTTATTACAGTAATTTAAAAAAAAAAATAAAACAACAATTTTGTCGAAATATGGATGCCAAGAAATTTTGAGTATGATAAATAAATTAAGGCCAATATGTTTTCATTAGAATCTAAAATAAATTATCTATAAATAGTCATTAATACATTGATTATGTTAAAAATATGCAATAAAAATTATGATGCATTACTTCACACACACATATTTAGTGATTTAAAATTTTGAAAGCAGATTGCAAGTTCGAAGACATTAAAGAAGACTTTTCATCTTAAAGTTCGCTTTATTCCATTTCCGGAGACAGGCATACATATTTACAAGCAGCGTGGGCAAGCAAATGTGTCGAAAAAAAGAGAAAAATTAATTTTTCCTTGTTTTATATAACATACCTTGATAGGGAAAATATTGTTTATGCTGCCAATATAATATTAAGATTCACATAGGGATTTCTGACATATGTCGATCACATGATAAGGGAAACACAAGGACCTTTTTAAAAAAGTATTTGTTAGCAATTTTTATCGTTCACTCTTACCGTGAGAATCGCTGACTAAAGAATTTTACAAAGCATTTCTTGAATTAATTAAGTAGAGAAATGGAATCGGATCAGGAAATAAGAGAATATTTTAGAATGAAGTTACTAGGGGCTAAATTAAGATAAAGCTTTAGAAATTAATTTGGATTTAAATTATATATTAAAAATATCATTATATATATATATATATATATATATACCACCAATTTAAAATGTGGTTTAGTGTATTTTCGATTCATTTATATTTTTAATTATCAAAAAAAACCGGCATATATTTAACACAGTGATATAATTGCAGAAATTAAAACACTGGGAATTGCATTTGTTCATTAAATATAAAAATGTTTCCGAGGTGATTGCAATTAAGTAAAAAAAAATTATACTGGACTAAACTAGTGTGACTGAAAATCTCATTTTGTTTATCTACTGTTTATTACATTCTCCTAAATGAAGTATTTAAAACAATATTACAATTGTCAAAAAAATTATTTGACGAATCTTTAATTTCAGACATCCCTGAGTCGGAAAAACATATTTTCATTTTCTGAAGAAAAATATAGTAATCGAAAAAAAAATTCATACCTCAGATTTCAGCGAATCAGACTGGTGCGGTATTTATCAAATGCAGATCCAGTATCTGATATTGCACATGGCGTTTGACCATGGTGTCGTATTATAACGCTCTTTAAAAAATCGATATATGTATATATAACTTCCATATATGTACCGAAAATCGGTATGTATCAAAATTTGTCAGAAATCTCGGATTTTTAATAGCAAAAAAATTCTAACGATCGAATAAAAATATTAGCATAAACAATTATCTATAATTATTGGAGTAAAAAAAAAAGACTATTAATTTCTTTTCTAGGGAGAATTATAAATTAAACAGATAAGAAAGAAAAGAATTCTTTTTATTCCATAGAAATTCTCAAAGAAGTGGAAATCGTATGCGAAAAAATTATACAAATGTTCCAATGAAGCATATATAATTATTAACTTTTACTGAATTTATTTTTACGCGAGATTTTAACTTCAAATTCATTTTTCAATTTTTTTTATAAATAATGTTGGCTTTAAATGGAAATTTATGAAAAAAGTTCATTTTAATATAAGACATTACAAACAAGATAAACTATATATATAAAGACACATCATAGAAACATGAGATTTCGTTAAATACAGTATCAACAATTCTGAAAATCATTCTTATTTCTACAATTTTAAATAAATTCATTTTAGTTTGATCCTTTAAAATCTTTTTTAACTTAATTATTCTTACAATGAAAAATTATTTTTTAAAAAAGAGAGAGATGAAAAAATTGCAATATTTATTTCTATATAATAAAATTTTCTGCAAATCGAAATGCTATCGATCGAATTTTCTGCAAATCGAATATCTAAATATCGAATGTCTTCATGTCAAATTTTCTGCAAATCGAATTTCTACATATTGAATTTTCTGCAAATCGAACTTTTATGTACCCAAGTTTTTGCGAAGCAAAATTTCTAAACATCGAATTTTTTCCAGAAATCTCCTTAACTTTCTATATAAAATTTCGACTACATTTCAACCTTGATTCGAACTTCTCGCCTCAAAACCAATCAATCTTAAGAGTAAAAATAATCTATATTTATATCTGTTTCTTTCCTAGACCGCCCGTACGGTGGATTTCGCAAGGCCTAGTCGAATCCGACGACCAAGAAAAGCGATAAATATTTCCAAGTAGCAAACCATCTTGTAATTACATTTCAGAGGTCAAACGATTGATTCATGATAAAAATAATTAGGTTCTTGAGATGGAGAAAAAGATCTGGGGAAGAAACAGAATGGAAAGAAAAATCGACCCATTACTGATGATGGGTGTTCTTTTACTTAGCATTGGAAAAGGTGCAGAAATTCGATCCATTCTATAATACATTTTTTTCATCTTATCGGATTTAATAGAATGTCAAGCTATATTTGTGATGATGAGGTGTGTCATTAATGATGCTATCAGAATGAAATTCTATAAAAGGATATTCTAACGGTCACAGTTATAATGGGAGATTCATTTCGTCAAACTAAATGATGTGTAATGAAATAAAGGAATGTTTTTTTAAATTTAAATTTATTTAATAGTGTTCTTGAATAAAACCAGTTTAAAATTTCAGAAATATCTGATATCAATCTGCTTTATTAGATAAAAAATTTGTGACGATGTAATATTACGCTCTCTATTATAGACACAATACTGCTATTTTTAGAGTTTATTACATTTAAGGCGGTTTCGACAGAAATATAGCGAAGCGAAATGATGTATTTCATAGAAATAATAAAAGTGTCATTAATTATTTTATTGAATAGAATTTTATATTAATGTAAAACTAGAGTAATACGAAAGAATAATAGTAATTACGTATTTGATCAATTATATTAAAGCTAAATTAATTTATTTGTCTCAAGACTTGCTTAGCAGTAATAAAATAATTCCACTTAATTGCGGATGATATTTTCTGCTTCAGACATTTAATTTCATGATTTTAAGAAAATAAGAGAATCACTAATTGTATTTATTGAACAACTGGTGGCAATCCTTTCTTCTACAAAATTTTATTAATTTGAGCCTGAAGGTGGGTTTATTGCGTGCAATCATTGCCTCTCTGCTGTTGTCCCTGTATTGTCCTAGTATGAACAGTTGAGACAACGTCGTTGGAACAATGACCAACGGTTGTCCCGACAGAACAACCATTTGAAATTGTCCTATTGTGGTCACGTGATTTTCCGGAAGTAAGCGTGATCTTCTATTGCGCGCAATAATCAGCCTCGGGTGAACCCACCTCAATGCCGGGTTTTCACTCGGCCAGTAATATTAGGCAGCGCATGCGTAGAAAGGCTAAAAATAGCTGTTCAGTCGGTGGGAAATAACTATCCAGACGGGACAACCATAAGCCACTGTATTATATTTTTTCTTACTGCGCATGCGTTTGAGGAATTTAGCGGCTTTTTTAGCGTGAAAAAAAAATTGCGCACTTAACGTAGTTTAATTTCGAAGATATTTTGCCCTTTCTGAAGCGATGTTGTGTTCTTTTTCCTTTTTATTTGCCTCTTCTTTCTTATAATTTTCCAAATTTAGGTATGTTGACCTTTTTATTTTTATTTTGCCATGTTTGCCCATGAGTAAAAATCCATTATCATAATACGATGCGATGTGAAAACGAAAAATTCAATTACGCTGAAACAGCAGTTTATGGTCAAGCACGGAGTGCCTGAATCTATCTAGTGAAATTGTGGAAAACATAAATGTGTCACATTCTACGCATGCGTGGCCTACTCGCCGTCTTATAACTGGCCGAGAGTAAAACCGGCACAACTTTAGTTTTCAAACACCGGAAAAAAAGCAATTAAACGATAGTTTTTATTAGATAAAAAATGTAAGCTTGTATTTTGAATGTCTCCCTATCCACAATTAAAAATTTTGTGTAGATCTAAAATTTTAATTATAAATACATTCACCAAATTTCATTTATCTAAATCATTGCATTTTCTGTTATTCTGTTAACATATATTCAATAATAGATAATATTAGGTTGTTCGGAAAGTAATTTCGTTTTTTCCCGACAGAGGATTTAATTGTATTTTTCGCACCCAATTTCATACTTAAACCGCAAAATCATTTTATGTTTTAAGAGCTGATATAGCAAGGCTTGAGTGTGAAAAAGTGCAGCTGATTCTTCGCAGTAGTTTTTGGATGGTGCCCTTTTAAATATGGAGCGCAATAAACAGCATTTTCGTCATTTTTTTCTTTTTTGCTATAAAAGGTAAAAATGCTGTTCAAGCCAGGAATAAATTAGCCAATATGTGTGGAGAAGATGTGTTAACAGTACATCAGTACCAGAACTGATTTGCAAAATTTTTCCTTCAAATGAGGAGGCCAAAAACCACCTCGATCAGTTTTTTTTTTTACAGCAAAGACCAAAACTTTTATGAGCGTGTAATCATGTTACTACCAAAAATATGGCAAAAGGTATTAGACCAGAATGGCAATTTTATAATTTAATAAATAATTTATTCATTAAACGAAAATTTCTTTTCATTTTGACAAAAAAAAAAAAAACGAAATGACTTTCCGAACAACCCAATAGATGATTAAACCTTTTATAAATCAAATCCAAATTTGAACAGTTCAAATATGTATTTAAATTCACATTACTTCATTAAGTTATTCATTTATTAGTATAGTGTCTGCTTACACGTGAACGGACACACAGGTGTATTTTTTCCATCGGCGGACATCGTCTAATATTTTACAAATCAGTATAATTTTGTCGTGAAAACTGTCAACCAAATTTCCCTCCGTTACCTAATTGAGAGTTATAGCTAATTCACAGACAAATCAGTCAAATTTTAAAATAAGTTGTTTTCATATTCAAAGAGTGCCATAACATCTAGATTTTTCAATATCTTTATTTCAAATTGATAGATGATTAAAATACTTTCACTTAGTACAAGATGCACTACGTATATTTTCATTATAAAATTATAATGCAAATTTTAATCTTATTGATTAAATTACATATTTTTGTTTTATATTTAACAATGACACTTCGTTTAACTGTTATAAATGTTTGGGATAAAAATTATTTTATATAATAACGAAATTTTAGTTATTATTCCTATGACATAATAGTACTTAAATATTCCAAAATGTCTAATCCACTTGAATTCCGGAAATGGCATATAAAACCCTTGTTTTTTTTATATATAATAATTATTTTTATTGTTAGCAAATTTAATTATTTAGTTAGTTTAATCATTTCTGCTATAACTTAATAGTACACAAAAATTCCAAAATGTCTAATCCACTTACATTTCGAAAATGGCGAATAAAATCCTTCATTTTTTAATTATAATAATTATTTTTATTGTTAGCAAGATGATTTGGTGTTGAGAAATGAAATTACAAAGACTTCCGATTTTATATTTACTGCTATTAAAAAAGTTTAAACAATATCCAGAAAAAAGGATGCATATTCTTGTTGTCTGTTTACTAGTTACAAATAATGAATCATTCTAAAAATATTTTAGGGAATATATCAAAAAGAAGTTCAAATAGCAGAAGTATTATATTCGATTTGAGTTTTTTTCCCTCGAATCTTGCCTGCAGAGGCAAAATTAATTCTTAAATATCTAAGTCAAAAAGCAGATCTAAACATTATCCTTATTTAAAATTATTTTCAAGAATCATTTCCTGTTTTTAAAGTTATCATTTCCGTTATATGTTTTCCTACGTATATTTTAAATTTAATTTGTAAATATTTTCCATTCATTACTCATGATTGCGGGAAAAAAATCGTTTGCTAGTAATAAAATTTCTCCAAAGCAGAATTCTATTATTTAAATAAAACGATCTATTTCAAATAAAAAAACGACAAAAGTAACGTAATGCTGTTAAAAATGCCACTAAAGCAAAAAATCCATTTTGATTTATGAAACGCATTATTCGCAATGAATACAATTAGAACTTTAGTTTCAAAACAAAGCGCATAAACAATTGAATGATGTTTTAGAAATTCGATTTGAAAATAAGCGTTTGATTGTTCGCGGTAGGTGTTTTTGTCACAGAACGATTTAAGGCTGGGAGTGAAAAAAGTTTTATAAATGATTATTTAAATCATTAAAAAAAATTCTCTTTTCTTTCCTTTCCCTTTCCTTTTTTTCCAGTTGAATTTATTTAGAATAAAGGGAAACAGTTAAGAAAAAAAAATGTATTGAAGAAAAAAAAAAAAAAAAAAAAAAAAAAAAATTTCAGTATTAAAAAAAACAATTTGCAGCAGCCATATTTTGCAATACATTTTATAATCTTCACTCGTAATTTAAGGCTAATCCGTAAAATGCAACATATATACCACAATCAGATTTCGATAAAGATTCAAATACTTACTTGCTTTAATTATATAATTTCAAATAATACAATTACATAAATAAAATTTAGAAAATGAAATAAATGTATTTTATTAGACATTATATTGACATTCAAAGACAGATTCAAGCGCATTGAAATAAAAAAATATATATATAATGTTAAAATTCATGTATCTATTAATATTTTCTACAGTTTCCTAACTACAAAAATAATTTATTCATATCCAAATTATTGCTCTCTTATCTCCATATATTAATAAGCATTTCTATTTAAAGTCCGATAACAAGTTCTTTAAAAAATTACTTATTAGGAATTATGTCAATATTTTTGACAATTTATGTGTTTGACAACTTCTTTCAAATCATGTCCAGTAATAATGAAATTCATATCAAACAGAATAATTTGGTAGTTTGCACAGATACGAACATCTTTGAATCAAATAAGATTTTTCAAAAGATAAAATTGCTATATAATAAATAGCTTTGCATTATAATACAACTTTGCCTATAAGCTACATGAAGAATAGAACCAAGGAAGCAAAAAGCATTTTAATTAGCAGGCATTGTGTGTTAGACAATCAAGCTTACAGGGGAATTAAAAAAATATAACGTACCATCTCTAACGTTAAAAGTTAATTAAAAATTCATGAAAAAAAAAAAGAATTTTTTCTACAACTCTTTTCATAACGAATAGATGAAGCAATTAAATGCAATAGAATGTGTGGGTTGTAGAAAATTTTATTGAACATAAATCTAATAACTAAAGGGAAAGAACACTTCTAATGAAAAATGGCAACACTTATTTAAGAACATTAATTAAAATAAAACATGTTCTTAATAAGTCTGACAATATTTAACTTTAGTTATTTTCGAAGCTTGAAATTTCAATACGAATAAATCATTGTGAAATTTCAAAAATACAAACAATAATTTCAAAAGAAATTAGAATCGGCTTCAGAAGAAATAATAAAGTACAATTTACATTATACATAACACAGATAGAGTACAACATAAATTCATAGTTTTTAGAAGTGGAAAATAAAAAAATAGAAACAAACTATCATCGTGAATAAAAGAAATTTTCTAATTTCTTTCAAACTAAATATAAAGAAACTTTCATCGTGAAATTTCAAATGTATAACAATAATTTCAAAAGAAATAAGAATTGGTTACAGAAGAAATAACAAATACAATTTACATTATACACATTTGTAGTGTACAACATAAATTCCTTGGTATTAAAGGAGGGAAAAAAATGATTAAATAGAAAGAAATTTTCATAGTGAAATTTCAAAAGTATAAGCAATCATTTAAAAAAAAAGAAAAGAAAAAGAAAAAGAATTAGTTTTAGAAGGAAAAACAAAATACAATTTACATTGAACAGATATATAGTGTACAATGTAAATTTTCTGGTATTAAGAATAGAAAGAAAAAAAAAAAAATGGCTAAACAGAAATAAACTTACATTGTGAAATTTCAAAAGTATAAATAACAATTTCAAAAGAAATAAGAATTGGTTTCAAAAGAAATAACAATATACAATTTGAAATGTACACATATATCTAATATTATAATACGAGGAATGGTTGCCAAGTCGAAAATCGCCC
>JAPMOQ010022274.1:1158121-1168173 GCA_026543055.1 Argiope trifasciata
AATTTTTAGTAATGAGACATTCGAGAAAATTGAGTGCATACAGCCTTATTAGTTACACTCGTTTGCATGAGCTTTACCTCAATTATAAAAGTTTTGCTTTAATCTTAGTGGTAAATTATACTTCCTTTACAAAATATAATAAATTTGAAGAAATATCTTTAATTACATTGAACTATAGCAGCATAAAATTATACATTTGTAAAATTATATTCATTTTTTCTTAAAAAAGAAACAATTGAGAGCAAGTTCATACAATTTTGATCCGTGAATTTTATTTATTATCAATGTCACTGTAGTAGAAGGAGACAAGAAGGAGATTTTCCGTTAGAAACAATTTTATTTATTAATGAACATTTATTTTTATTGCCTTTGAAAAGAAAATAAATATTATCTTTAGTATGTACCTCTGAGAAATAAACCACAGAACAATAAAATTAATTCTAAACAATTTCTAGATTTTATGATAAAAGGAAAATATGAAATAATTGTACATTAAAACTAACTTTTCTGTTCTATGTACTTATTTTAAACATTCTCAAACTCCATAAAATCAATGACCATTTTCAAGGTAATAATATTTTTAAAGAAAATGTAAATGATTAAGATTCGACATGACCATAAACTTTTAACGAATGGATGAACATGTCAATAAAAATCACTATCATCATTTTGGACACTCTGACAACTTATAAATATTCCTTAGGGCAGAATTGTTCTGTATTCCATCCAAATCGTCCTCAATGTCCTTGTGGCATGTACAGGTAGAGCGAGAAAGAAGTGTGAAAGAAAGGAATACATAAATGTCTTCATTTGCATTTGAACTAAGCACGCTAAAGCCAAACTTCCGCTTTACAATTCCAAAGTCAGATAGTCAATGAATCGTTACGGTTACAGAGAAGATTCGCACACGTTAAGTTCCGATAGAATTGTTCTTTCAATATAGACTTCTTTTGCTTTTTTTTTTCTCTCTCTTTTTTTGTAGTGTTTCGTTTTATTGTTATGAAGAAAAGCCTGCTGCAAATTTTCTTAGAGATGAAAAGAAATTATCTTTTATCAATAATTTTTTTTTCGCGGAAAATGGGACTGAACGCGCATGGATTCTTTTCAGAAAAAATTTACCCGCTTAAAAGGTCACTTACCACTAAAATACATGACTTAAGGCTTAATTGGATGAAACGGATAGGGTCGGCAAATAATCAGGTGCATCCGAATCAGAATGAAACGATTCGATTACAACCACCAATCTTATTCCTAGTTTTGCAGAAATTCTATCAAAGTCTACTGTACAATGAAGCATGATGGATTTTCAAAACTCAGGCTGATTTTATGAAAGAGACTGCATGGATAATTTTCATAACTTTGTGCTTATCTTGATTATTTGATATAATATAATATAATGTTCTCCATTTAAAATATGTTCATGATTAAAAAATAAATTCTCCAGATTTTATTACAGCATCATTTGTGAAATATAATTTTTGTCTTTTTAAAATAAGACACAAACTTGACAATAAAATCTGATAAACAGTAAAAATGTCTCTATGTTACAGTTAAAATCAAATATTTCTAATTCGAATGTATTCTGATTTTTAAAAAGCTTTTGAGTAGTTAAAAAATTATTTGAATGAATTATTACAAAAAGATTTTAAAAAATGTCCAGGCGATATAACAAAAAAATAGGAAGAAATATTTCGAAAATTTAAAAAAAAAAAAAAAAATCACTAGATATCTAAATAATGCATTAGATTCTAATACACTTTTAAATAAGCAGCAAAAAATAATAATAACTTTTCAACGTTGTATTGCATGTTTTTTTTTTCTTTTTTAATTAAAAAAACTTTTTAGGTAAAATCCTATATTTTTAGTAGTTATGTCTTTGTTCATCACTTTTAAATATCCTTTGTTCTTTAAAAGATGAAAATGAAGAAATTAAATAGATTTTATCTAAATAAGAATACACTAAAAATTTGACAAATTTTTTAATGTAGACAAAATATTTGAGAAAACAAACTTTTAAAATATGTAATTTTTGAATTTTAATTCTTCTAAAACGTTATGATTGATCTTTCAAGAAATTATCAACTTTTTATTTAATATAAAAAATTGCGTAACTTTTTAACATTTATTAGTTGACATTTTTTTTTAAAAACTTTCTATTTATATTTCAAAAATACAAATAAGTACATCTAATTTTCTCAAAATACCATGAATCAATGTTCCAAATTATCGCTTTCCTTTTTGCCTTAAAAGACCGAAATTCTTCGCTAATATGTAATTATTTTCCAAGAATAATTACCTAAAAGAAATATCAGAAGGTGAGGAATGATTAATTCTCACGGATTCCAGACAACATGGAAATAAGCCTGCGAAGAACGAAAAAAGTTGTTATTCTAAAATCCTCACCACCAACAACGTTCATTTCCTGCCTCTGCAATCTAATTTAAAATTCAAGACAAACCACAAATTGAGTCACTTCTAACAACATTAAATATTCAAAACTATTCTAAATTACCTCCATTTGCGTTCGAGCAAACTTTTTGCCACTGCTAAAATAAACAAACTGTAACAGAAATAGAGAGGGCGTATTCGACCTCGAACAGACAATACAAACAGCAGCTGAAGACAAAAGAACCAAACTAAAAAAATAAATTTACTGAACGGGAAATAAGAAAAATAAATATGTCGCCAATAAGAAAAAATAAAGTTTAAATAAAAACGGCTACTGTAGGACGTTTCGATAGTAGGAATAAATCCCGGGAGTTTAAAAAAGTTTGCTTTTTGTGTTCCATTTGTGCTATTCGATAGGCGAGCAAACAAATGGTAACAAGGGGAAAAAGAAACTGTTCAATCATCAGGTTCGCACTTCAGTTTGTTCAGCCGAATAAACACTACATCTTCTTTTTATTTCTTTTCGATTACTTTTCACGAAGCTTCTCCAATTCCAGTTTACCTAGAAAAAAGAAGAAAGAGAGCAAGTGTGAACTGGAAACATGTGCTGATTCTACAAAGAATTCTGCTTTTTCAGTGGAATTCGGATTACTCCATGTGCTTAACATCTGAGTCAGTATTTTTAAAAATCCGAAAGAACAAGATTTAGAAAACGATATATATTCCAGATTTAGTAAAGACACAGAAGTTCGTTCTTCGTTCGTATTGACTCAGGAAATGTACATTTCAGGTTCACTTAAATAATTTATATTTTTACGAAACTTTTGAACTTAAGATGTTCGAAAGTATTTGAATGAAGACTTCAATAATAATAAAAAAAGTAAGAATTCAGTTGAGAAATATCCTCTAAGTAATTAGAATGTACAGAGAAAAAATTCAGTATTTTTTTTTTTTTTTACTTTAGCTACACTGCTTTGTTTTGTCCAATATTCATTTTTATTTCGCTGACATTTAATAATATGTTGTACTAGTTAGAATGATATTTTGAAACGATTCCTTGAAAGCACACTAAAGTAGATTTACTGAGTTTAAAATTTGCTATTTTTACTGGCGTATCAATGAAAAGACTTGCAAAGGTTGAATGCAGCGGCGCGAATTGAAATGACATATTAATGAACAGAATTCCGACTGTCAACTCATTCTAACTCCACATATGCTTGACATGTGCTATGGTCCCAGTAAGATGTGCAATGATTCAAAAACTGAATAGATGGATGCATTTGAAGTGTGTAAGGTGAATTAGATTTGACTCAATTTTACCATTTACTTAAAAAAATAAAAATAGTTCAAGTAAGAGAAAGACGATAATTTAAAAGATTTATTTCGAATTTCCGTCATATCGTGTGGGAGTAGGGTGTTAACTCTGTGCATTCCATTCGTCACCCTGCGAGGGGTGCATTCGCCCACGCATTTCCCCCAGTCCCTCCCACAGAAATCATATTAAATCGAACTTTAGAGTGCTTTTTCATGTTTTTTTCAGAAGTGCTCTTTCATTAGTAAGAGAAGGAAAAAAACTTTTCTGTTTTGAACTTCAATGATTAATGGTATGCATCTTATCTGGAATTTATACTTTTTTTTTTCCGGAATTCTTCAGAAGTGCTGATGCTCTTAAGTGAATGGCAAATAGTTTAAAAGATTTTTATTCATTGGTAAACGCAGCAACTATAAGTATGCAATAAGTACCAAAAATCAAAGGAAATATTCTACAATTGTTATCATTATTTCACAGGAATCTGGCAGAATTTCGTATTATACTGACGGGAATATTCTAACGATGAAATCCGTTTCATTTTTGAAATTCGTTCTTCACTAATTACTTTTAATATATATTAAACTTAAAGTTTTCAACGATGCTAACTGCTACATGATGAAATTAAAGTAATTAAAACTATTAAAAATATGAAAGAGGAATAATATAATAATATTAATAAATGAATAATAATGATAATGAAAGAGGAATAAAATAATACGTATAAATAAATAATATTGCATTTGTACGTTTCTTTGTGACAATAATATCATTTTATTTATTGCAAACGATAAAAATCAAAACAAATTACTGAAAATGATGAATAAGTTTTAGAATTCTTCATATATATCTATTTGAAAAAAAAGTTTTAAACATTTATATACAACCTTCAGAGCATAGTATGGAAAAAAGGCGAAAAAAAATGTTTAATATCCAACATAGAACATTATATTATATCTGTAGAATATGTTCAATATGTATGTAGTATTATTTCATGCAAATTAAATTATGAACAATATCCAGAAACAAATTATCCAGTGTTTAATATTTCAAATAAAACCGGGTATTAAACTTTAGAACGTCTTTAAATGCTTTTCAATTCTGGAATTTCGGCCATAACCATCGAATTAAACTGGCATTAATACTTTCTATCACACAAAAAGAAAATATTGCAATCGCAAAAAAAAAAAAAAAAAAAAAAAAAAATCTGAAGATTTTGATGAATTTTGACGTTTTGGATTTTCCAGATTCTGAAAGAAAAGAAAAAAAAAATCTTTGGAATTATGTTTTACCTATCTGCTGAAAACGACAATACAAAACAAAGTTCGACGATGAAACTTGGCATCTTGTTTTCAAACCAAATTTGTAGATTTTCATAAAACTTCAAACAGTTCGCAGGAAGTTTATCTGTCCAAGTCTAGGTAGACAAAAATATTACAAAACATATAGACGAATAAAATTTTGCAGTCTAAATAGAATATTTAAATTGAAATCTATAACGATTTTGAGCTAAATATATCGAAGGGCTGATAGCCTATCGCTCCTTACATTCCTACGCATGTAAATGCATAGTACAAAAACGTAATGGCTTTAACAAATTAAAATTGTTACAAAGGCATATCATCTAAAGTGCAGATCCTTATAAAATATTAAATGAATATACCAAGGAAATGACGGTCTGTTAAACCTGTATTTTCGCATTCATATAAACGCAATAACACAAAAACGATACAACTTAGATAACTGAAATTTATGTAGGAATTAGCTCTAAATCTATTATTTTGTATCGATTTTTAATTTTAGTCGACCTGGGAAAAATTTCAAAATTCCTATTCGATTTTCTCTACTAGGAATCAAAACGCTTATCTGAGCAATTCAGAAAATACAGTACACTACCGAGTATTTGATCTAAAGTGATAGAGGGTAGACCGGATAAGCTGGAATTCTATTAAAATAATTTCTTTGCCCACCAATACCAGAAGACAAAATTTTATACCAAAACTCACTGCTATAATATGAATATCGGTATTTGTCCGTTATACGTGCGCAACAAAAATATCACCAAAAAGTCACCAAATCGTTAGTGGAAAAAAGTGAAAAATCGCCAAAACATGCAAAATAACGTCAAATTTAACGCTCAAATTCGTCAAATTCACGTTATTCACTTGACGACTTTGTTCGCGTTTTGTTTACATTGGTGATATTTCTTTCGTCATTCGCTTCGCTTGGCGACTTCACTCGCGTTTGGTTCACATTGGCGACATCTTGCGCCCGTATAATGGAAAAATTAAACACCGTATTTTCTTACAGCTTATAGAATAATAAAACCTCCATTTATCTCAAGCCAAATAGAATATAAATGCGGCACGGTGAATCATAGAAGCTGTTGCCAGTTTTTGTTGTTACGCCAGAATCTAGTCGTTGTATAGAGTGTAATTTCTTCTCCATAGTCATTACAACTTTTTTGGTTATCACCCATTTTGAAATCTTCATTGTTCTGCACTTAAAAAAACAGTAAGCATGCCTCAAGAAAATTTACTAATACGTATGTGCTGTTAAGTTATACTCAGGAACAACAGCAACAATTAAGATCCCTTAAGGCCTTATCAGATGGTGAAATTTCGTCAGCACTTTTCCGTTTCTGCCCTCAAGAACCGGTCAAGCAAGTTTTTCGTCATCGACAACTTTTTCTAACCAGTTTGGAAATGCCGACGAAATATTGTCTGCAAAAGAAATTTAACTAATCATATGAAACTTTGATATGATGTCACACAAGTGACGTCACTTTCGCTGTCGTTTGCTGAAGGAAAGTGCCGCTGATATTTCGCCGTGAGATAAGGCCTTTACACACTGACGAAACAAATGAGCACAGCGCTGCTCTTTTCCTGTCACAACTTGTATTTCGCGCTCGACTCACGTATCAGACTCCCGCTTCCAATGTCTTGGAAATGATGTCAATGCAAGGCTTGCATTCCTTATTTAATTGCGATAAACGAAAATTAGGCCGGATAGTATGGTAGCCGCATTATCATGCCGGATACTCAGGAGTGCTATGTAAACATTTGAACATGTAACGTTCTCAGGCTTATCCAAGATCCACAATTTTATGCAGGGGGATCGCACTTCTATTAAAAAGTATACTAGAAAGTTTGAGGAAGACCACTTTTGTACAATTTCCATAGTAACCTTGAAATATAATCCACTGGTAAAGGAAATAAATTTTAAACGAATTGTTAAGGGCATACCTCTATATAACTCGAACTCAAGCAATGCAGCTGATTATATTTCATTAAACCCCTATTGAAAACACACCTGGTCAACTCCAACGATCCTCCCCAAAAATATCTTCTAAAAAATCCTTATAAATTAAGATCAGTATTAAAAAAAAAATCTTAGTATCAACTGCTTATCTATTTCTAAGATCTCCCCCTAAAATTGCCCTATTCAAATCAGTGATATCGAAATCCGTGTTATTCCAGATGCAATATTGTAACCCAAATTCATCATCCCCTGCGACAAAGCAGGGCCTCACGATAGCAAACGATTCTGGTCTCGAATATCACAAACGGGGGCTGATAGCGATCTGGCATGGAACGACCTTCTTGCCTCTGCTCTTGGGGTGGTCCTTTCCGTAACCCTCACTTTTATAATCCACGCCCGGATCTTAATAATCGCTTCCGTAACGCTCTTCTTTCACCCCTTTATTTTTATTGACTCTGGGCCTACTGTTAGGCCGAGGCCCACACCTTCTGACAGTGACAGTTACGAAGACTGAGCGAAAAGGAATTTTTGATTCTTTGTTGGATTTAACCATTTTTGGTGAGAGGTTCTAAGAAATTCTAGGGTGAGGTGCGGTTTTCAGCGGAAGAAAATCAGTCAAAATCCGTCTCTATTTTTGATTCGTTTGATGATCCCCTCCCACCTTCTAGTGAACTTATGGGCCTTTGTGACACGGTAACTGTAAAATTACAGAAGCATGTTATTTGCAATAATAAACGCGGATGTAGGTCTGGTCCTATTTATGCGTTACTTTTTTTCTTTCCCAGAAATTTCAACAGGAATTGTGATGGTTGTTTTTCGCAGAATATTTACAGGTAAGGTTTATTTAACACTGTGATATTAATTTATTTTTCCATAGTTGAAGAAATTCATTTGGAAAGGAAATCGGTATAATTCTGAGCTGACGAGAGTAAAATAAAAATTAGTTTTACCAAAAAAAAAGTTTCAAGAAAAAAAATCGGCATCTTTTAAGCAGAAATAATCACTCAAAGTTTATTCTTAATACTTAACGGGCTGAGAAATAATGCACAATTAATAAGTAAATAGTAAATAATTTTAATAAAATAAAAATGATGATACATTTTTTATGATTAATACATTTTTAATATTTTTAAAATAGTCTCAATTAGTAAATAACTTTAATCAACAAACAATATGTAGCTTTCTGAATATAATAACTGAGATGTAAAGGTTGAAAGCAGACGATAAAATTGAGATTTAATGTGCATTACAGGCATTTATTTATTTATTTAATATATTTTTTTTCTTGTAAATTTCCTTGGATGCGTTTTATTGCTCTTTTTAAATAAACATAGCACAGCAGTCTTTGCATGAATTATGATCACAGAAATTATTTATTTAAGGTTACTGAGGGCTAAAGGTACAGATTATATATTTAATTAATGAATACAATTATAATAATAAAACACTTTAACAATTTTCACTTCAAATTTCAAGATAATAAATCTAATTCGGTAATATACTTTTGATTAAGTTGAAATCAGAATTATAGTAAATATTTGAGGCTAAGTTAATATGAACGTAAAGAAGCGAAAGAAAAAAAAATCGAATCATTGACAAATTTGGATTTTTAAACGTTCTAATCAACGTAATTCCACTCTAAATACGTATAAAATGCCGCATAATTAAATAAATAAATGAATATAAATATAGATAAAAAATAAGAAAAGAGAAAAAAAATCAGTTTAATGTAATTAGTTAAAAAAATGTATCAAATACATGCATTGTTTTATTATTAAAGACATTCCTTATATGAAACGTTTGAATTCGAATCCTAAGCTTAAAAATTGCTCGCATTCTATTAAAACTTTTAATGTTCATTTGAGAAAAATATTCAGAATTAATGAAAAGAAAAAGTCATATAATTATGGAATATTGTCTAATGTAAAACTGATAATTCGAAAAGGTCCCTGCAATTTCTTTCAATAACCATGTTATTTTAAAAATGAATTCGACAGTATGAATGAATGCAAAAACATTTACTTTAATATTATTACAATAGGATCGAAATTTTTAATCACCTGGAAATCTCTTTGAACTAACTTTGTACCCAACTGATACAATTTTTTTCATTTTAATTTATAGAAACCTATATTTTAAAATTCCGAAATAAAATATTTTGTCACATCATTTGACGTTTAATAGACAAATTTCTTTTCTTCTATTATTTGTAAAAAGGTAAAATATACTTTCTGTACATGTACATGTGTACTTAATGCAACTCGTTCCTATTATTGAAGAGTTGTTATTCGTAAGAAATCAATTAAATTCAAAAAATTAATTCATTTTCACTTTTAGACAGATGCGCCATTTTAATTTAAAATTAAGGATAATCTAGCTTTTCATCAAATTTTTCATTCAATAATAAATAGTTACAATAAATCGAAATTGCTACTAAAGCATTTTACTCAAATATAACAAATCACATTTGAACAAGTCAAAAAAAAATCGAATTACTGACAAATTTGAATTTTTAAATGTTCTAATCGATGTAATAATACTGTAAATAAGTATAAAATGCCGCATAATTAAATAAATAAATGAATATAAATATAGAAAAAAATAAGAAAAGAGAAAAAAATTAGTTTAATATAATTAGTTAAAAAATGTATACATGCATTGCTTTATTATTAAATATATTCCTTGTTTGAAACGCTTGAATTCAAATCCCAAGTTTAAAAATTGTTCGCAATTAATAAAAACTTTTAATGTTCATTTAAGAAAAATATTCAGAATTAATGGGGAAAAATAGCCATAAAATTATGGAGTATTGTCTGTAAAATTAATAATTATTATAATTCTGTAAAATTGTGGAGTATTAAAGCATTTTATTCAAATATACCAAATCACATTTGAACAAGTTAAAATTCTTTGTGAAAAACACATAGAACAGAACGCCGCCTCATATCCCTGTATCCGCAACTATTCTGGTCACTGAACGGGTTGACAAGCATGTTATTAAATACCAAAATATTTACAGTAGAAAAAATAAACAAATATAACTACGTACAGAATTTACAAACCTATAAGAAATCATAATAAATTGAAAATGTTT
>JAPMOQ010022274.1:1171603-1198484 GCA_026543055.1 Argiope trifasciata
TGAAGTTACTTGTTTTACATCGAAACCTGTTTTTTTGATATCCGGCGTTAAATCACTCATTCGGCCGACAGCAAACATGTCAATGCAAAAGGTGCTTTTACGATTTTTATATCGACATGCTAAACTTTAGAAAGGAAGTGAAAAGACAGCTGTGCAGCTGCAAACATGATTAAACTGCTTTTTTTTCCCTTTTCTTTTGCACTTTTAAATAATGTTTAACCTTGAGACATGAAAATGATAAAAATCGTAGAAAAGCTGGAATATTTTTATTACCATCGCACAGTAAACCTGTTAATTGAAAGCTAAATAAAAAAGCATTTAGAAAATGGGAGGGACGCAATGTTATTTTCATTTTAATGAAATTTAAGCATATACATAAAGAAAATAAAAAAATTACGCTTTCATTGAAATAATTTAAACCAAGCCATGAAGGTTTCATACGATATTAATTTTGAATTTAATTGGAAGAAAGAGAAAATTTTTCGTTCTATTTAATTTAATTCTCAGTAAAATAATTCAAATATGTTTATTTGCAAAGATAAATACATTTCAATGAACAGTAAACAATACTTTCTAAATGACTATTTAAAACGATTTTAACCTCTTTCGTTATGTGATTTATTAGTTTGGCAGAAAAAAACGTGAACTATCTCCTGCATCCTCCGTATTTCTGCAGATGCTTCAATTGTTCCAGAGCAAAATTTCTCTCTCTATTTTTTAAAGTAATTATTTGCCAATAAACTAATCACCCAAATATCATAAATGCAATGCATATTTGTTTTTATTAGTTCATTAACTAAAATTAAGTCTTTCTAAAACATAATTTGATTTTAACATTAAGGAGAAATTATTGATGTTTCGAATTCTAAGGATTTTCAATTGAATTGAAACGATAATGCGTTCCTTTTACAGAAAGTGTTATACAATAAAAAAAAAAAAGGAAATAGGACACCGCCACATAAATAATTTTGTCAGTTTCAAAGGTAAAAATATAACTTGATTAATACAGAATTTACATTATTAATGAATACATTCATTAGTAAATGCATCTATAATTTCATCGATACTGAAAAATAAAAATATCAAAATGTGCGTAGAATATACACCTTAGTTCCATTTATCAAATAAATATTTTTGCTTAATTAATTGCTTCAATAAATAAAAAAAATTTGAACACACTTTATTTTCTTTTCGCACATTATTAGAACAAAATCCTTGTTTTTCATTTCAGATTATATGACCTAAAGGTGGCAAGAGAAAGTAGTTTTATTTTCTTTAATTACAACAGAAATTTCATTGAGTGCTTGGCTTTGATTTATCATATCTACCATTGTAAGTTTAACCGGAAAATAAAGTGGGAAGAAAACCAGTTTCCTTAAAAGAGATTCATAATATAAAGATAGACATCAGCAGAAATATAAATTAAAAAAATTATTTTAAGTAATTCATTACCGGCCATCAAACAAAGTCATTAACATAAGCAATTAAACACTAATCATTTAACGCCAAAGTCATCTGTTAAAACATTATGAATATATCTTTTAGAAAATAATTAATTACCCTTTCAAAGCTAATTTCTGCGGGCATTCCTTTAATATATTCCGAAAACAACACAAAATGCCATAAATGTAGAAGTAAACAAGTGAAAAAAGACTGTTTTTATCTTTCAATTACTTTTTAATGAATAATCTGAACTATTTTACCAAATGCAATAGAAATTTTATAATCTAAATGCAACAACGTAACCTTAAATTTCTATTCAGTTCATCATCCTAAAGAACTGTCATTCTATTAATATTTTTTTTTGCAATAAATAATTTAGCAAACCGCCAGCATCATGTAATAACATTTATTTCGGATTCTAAAGCGATTAAAGGTTTAATTACAATGAATCGAATGAGAAAATATCAATGAAGAAACGTTCGTACGAACATTAATTCCAAACGACTTTTTATTTTATTTACTTAACTGGAACTGGGACCTATCCAGTTAAGAGACAGGTTCGTTGTTTTATTTATGTTTTATGTCTTCCTGTTCTAATTGATACATCTGCACAAAAAGACAAATGATTTATGGAGAAATTTGCATTTATTTCTTTCTCATTAATTAAGCTTCATTTAATGGATAACGTGATGCGTAAATTATATCTCATAAATGAACACGACTGATTGATGGAGTCACTTGCATTTGGGTTCATAATCTGGAGTTATTCTAATTACAAGCTTACTTGTCTCAACGAAAAACTTCGGGCGATTTGTTCTTTTCTTTTTTTTTTTTTTTAAATTCCTACTATTCGTTCACACTATGCCTATATATATAAATATATATTTATAAATCTAGTTCAAAAATTTTCAATTTCATCTATAAAAATAATAAATAATCGTTAATAAAATACTTTTTATTCTCACGTTCAAATATATTTTTTTAAACTTGTAGTGGATGACACTTGATGTTAATACCGTTTTTTCATATATTAATTCATTTTTAAAATTTAATTAAATTTTAACACTTTAAATAGAGTTTCAGCAGTTTGTAATGCAAATTGAAATCGACAGGCAGTAGCTCAATCGGTAAAATGCAAGGATTTCGGTATTTTTCACATGAAGATAAAAAATGCGAGTGTAAACCTTTCGATGAGAAATTATGAACCACTATCATAAATTAGAAACGGAAAAGAAGAAGAAAGCGAATAAATAGTAACAAATAAAAATAATAGTCCAAAACCATATATAGAAAGAAAATTAGTTTTCTATTTTGTCATTTAATATTGTGATTCGGTCATATGTATATACATATTTATATCGATTGTAATTATTTAATAACAAGCACCCGAAATAAAAAATTTCTTTGTTGACCTATGTAAGAATTGACTTAATTTTTTTAAATATTACTAGTTAATACTATTACTTAAAAAATCAAATAGAAATTGGAAATTATATGACGTTATCGTAAAATAATAATACTAATTCCCATTTCAAATGGATTTAATCAATAAAAATTAAGTGAATTACCTTTACTAGCTGTTTAAACAGAATAAAATTTAGAAATTATTAAATCGTTTTTTTTTTTTTTTTTTTAAGTGTAAGAAAGAAAGAAAGTGTTTGAAACGTTGTTCTATAAATTTAAACTTCTTCAAAGAGACGTGGCATACATTTAATAGCGTATATGCTAACATGAAAGTCAGAATTCTTCGTTATTTCATGAAATAGTCAATCATATTTTCAATTAAATAAAAGATTCTTTACTTCAATTACCTTAAACGAATTAATTTTCTTAGCAAATTATTAATAAAATGATTGACTGAATTAATTGTAAACCATAGTTCAGAGAACTGTTGTTTTAGTATTATTATGTTATAATATATATATATATATATATATATATATATATGTATGTATGTATATATGTATGTATGTATATATGTATGTATGTATGTATATATATATGTATGTATGTATGTATATATATATGTATGTATGTATGTATGTATGTATATATATATGTATGTATGTATGTATATATATATGTATGTATGTATGTATGTATATATATATGTATGTATGTATGTATGTATGTATATATGTATGTATGTATGTATGTATGTATGTATGTATGTATGTATATATATATATGTATGTATGTATGTATATATATATATATGTATGTATGTATGTATATACAATCATAAAATTATTAAAACAATCAAAATCCATTTCTTGATCAACAAAATTAAAATGAAACAAACTAGGTCGAAAACGAAATTAAAACTCAATTCAGAATTACACGCAAAAGTTCACAAAATGAAAGGTAATTGAATAAGAACCAAATAATGAAAAGTAAATGAATAAGAACCCAATAATGAAATAAACCTACAATACAATATTCAAAGAGTATTTAAACGAAACAGAAGTAAAAACGGCAAAGAAACCAAACCGGAACCGGAACTAAAAATCATTACTGATTAAACAAGTTATAAGAATTAAAAGTTTTTAAATCAATCATTGTATTTAGAGAGCGCAAATGCAGCTACAACCAAAATGCAAATGAATATAAATTAATTAACAAAATAAGACAACCTAATCAAAATAATCCATAGAAAAATCATTAGAAAAAATAGTCAATAAAAAATAGTCAATAAAAAAGGAATCCGGCCTGAAAACTTCATCAGGAGCCACTTTCAAGCTGGGATTCTAAAACAGGGAATTTTTTTCTGTGAGGCGTCGATGGACAATGGCCGAAAGTACTGACGCCTCGTGGCCCGAAAAATCCCCCGAAGATGAAAGCAAAAGAGACATACCAATTCCAACAGTAAAAGACAAAAAACAAATCAAAACATCAACAAATGAAACAAATATATATACAAAAGGTAAAACCATATAAGAAAGATCATAATTAATGACAAAATTAAGAAAAATCAGTTCCCTGACCTGTTCGCCAGTATCCGCCATTCTTCTCGGCCAACAAAAAACAACAACACCGTGAAACTAAACATAAAGGTGATTTTTTAGCGCCATCTATTTCACTAATATTTCATTATTTCTTTTTTTATTAAAATATTGATATTACAGTAGTTTTTGGGAAAATCATTATTGTTTAAATTTTTAATAAAACTATTTGTTGCTTTTATAAAAGAAATTTTGTTATTACAAATTGTTATAAAATATTGAATATCAATATTTTAATAAAAAAAAGAAATAATGAAATATTAGTGAAATAGATGGCGCTAAAAAATCACCTTTATGTTTAGTTTCACGGTGTTGTTGTTTTTTGTTGGCGGAAAAGAATGGCGGATACTGGCGAACAGGTCAGGGAACTGATTTTTCTTAATTTTGTCATTAATTATGATCTTTCTTATATGGTTTTACCTTTTGTATATATATTTGTTTCATTTGTTGATGTTTTGATTTGTTTTTTGTCTTTTACTGTTGGAATTGGTATGTCTCTTTTGCTTTCATCTTCGGGGGATTTTTCGGGCCACGAGGCGTCAGTACTTTCGGCCATTGTCCATCGACGCCTCACAGAAAAAAATTCCCTGTTTTAGAATCCCAGCTTGAAAGTGGCTCCTGATGAAGTTTTCAGGCCGGATTCCTTTTTTATTGACTATTTTTTTCTAATGATTTTTCTATGGATTATTTTGATTAGGTTGTCTTATTTTGTTAATTAATTTATGTATGTATATATATATACATAAATTATGTTATTTTAGAAATAAATTTATTTACTTAATTTAATTGCATAAAAAGCTTTGTATGCACAAATTTTATAAATTTTTAAAATAAAAAGGTCTGATTAAGAAATATTCGTGATGGTTTTATATGGCTTTTAAAGATTTCAAGAAAAATATAAAATATCATCGACTTTTGGGCTCAAAATTGATTGGCATATTTTTTAATTTCATATTAATTTTGTTCTGCAAAATGTAAATCTATATATTTAATAATTTTTACAATTATTAAATGTATTTTTACAATTTTTAAATATATTATTACTATACATTTAATAATTGTTAATAGAATACGATAATTTGTGTGCTTACGTTGTAATTTATTATTTCTGTATATGTTTATTTTTGGTGTTGCTTATGGCATTTTACAAGCCCGCTGACAGAAAGTTATCGGCGATTTATGCCTGAATTAGCGTCCTTTGTTTTTTAAGTAGCGCCTAAATAGGCCAAGATTACGACTTAACTACTTCACATTCGCTTGCATAACCCCTTTTTACAAGGAGGCACACACACTACAACACAGAATAACAATCATGTTCGAACCGCGACTCGAACCAGAGACGCGCAGTTTAGTTTAGATTAATTATATTAACGTCCCGTTTTAAAGCAACACGAGGGCTATTTTGGGACTGGCCTCGTCATTTTGAACCACTTCCAGATGACGAGGATGACTCCTGAAGTGGCACCCCCCTCTCCACACCACACCAGCGGGAGGACGTTGGGCCTGACAGTTTTAACGTGCAAGAAACCCCCTCACACGACGGATCTTTGGTGGAATTGAGTCTCGAACCTGAAACCCTCCGGTTCCGAAGCCGAGACCTTACCACTAGGCCACCTCGGCACCCCGAGAAGCGCAGATCACGAGGAAGATACGCTATCCCTATGCTAGGATGCCGGATTGCATTTTTTTCTTCAATTTTCTATACGTTTTGTGTATTATCATCTCCTTCCAACTGTTGTTTAAAAACCTTTAAAGGTCAAAGAATGACGGATTCCGGAAACGCCTCATACATCTGCGTATCTCCCATTACTGAGATAGAATTGTCGAAAAGTGGTTGGCTCAGAATACTGAAACAAACAGTAAATGCAGCTAAAATGAAAATTTTGTGTGTGATCAGGTAACCATTACTGCAGTTTTTAAAAATTAGATATTGTTTTCAGTCAGTCGAGGAAAAAGCTCCCGAAATAAAAATTCGCACTATTAATTCAGTAAATATGCTGGATCCGCGCCAATGATCTATATTTTGTAACTGCTATTCGCCAATTTCATGCAAAGCATTCGTGGGTTTTCAAGAAGATCCTCAATTTTATGCAGGGAAGGGGTGCGAGACCTTTATTAAAAGAAATTTCAAAGGAACTAGTTTCGCTGGTTTAGTGGAAGTAATAGTCTCAGAACACTGAAACCAACAGAACTGCAATCCTGAGGCTAACTTTTTTGTTGTTGTTATTATGAAATAAATTTTTGAATAAATGAAATGGCATTGTATTGCTTGCAGGAGAGACATTACTAGAAATTCAAATTCGAATTTATCTAAAATATGATTGTATAAACTGTTCAATATTCTTAATGTTCTAATTTTTTCAATTAAAATGACTAATATTTCGAAAATTAGAAATTTTTCAATTCAAATCATCAGAGTTAATTTTGTTATAGAGTTACAAAATATGCATTTTTATACTTCTTCAATATGCATGCATAAATTCAAAGAAAAATAAAAACATAAAAAATTTGCAGTTAATGTATTTTATGTTCCTACCATTCTTTTATTATCAACTGAGAACTTGATATTGTTTCAGTGTGAAGTTTTTAAAGCTTCAAAATGCGTATGTAACAAATTATTGTAGCCTGAAAATGAGTAGGCAACAAATTGCCGATTTATAGCTTTTGAGACATCCATTTTCCGCTTTAAGGGTAATTAGAAAATAATGCAGAATGTTGTCACATTTCGGGATTTATCGCCAACTAAAGATACAACTTGATTTTTAAATTACTCATCCATAGAATTCTTACCATTCCATAGAATTGTCTCAATTAATTCGAGTCATTAAACCAGTTAAAATCGATTTGAAACAATCACGAGACTATTAGATGACGCATGCATCTATATTTAGAATAATGGTGTTTTTTTTTTAATCGGTCGAGGTTGATTTTTTTTCTTTTTTTCTTTTTTTTCTTTTTTTTTTTTTTTGGCTAGGGAGATGGGGGATAGAGACCGATAGAAAAGTCTGGTGATTGTTTCAAACCGGTTTAAACTGGTTAATGACTTAAGACAAACAGTGACTTAAAAAATAATAATGTTCTCATATGATAACTAGAAATTTGTGAAAATTGAGCAAATAAACGGAAAGACATTATATTGATTTAGAAACAAAACTATTAAGGTATTAAAATTCGAATTTATCCAAAATTCTTCGGCATAAATTTCTTAATATTCTTTCTATTTAATGTTGAAACTTCTCAATTCGAATGTCTTGTTTAACAATCTGAATAATGAGAGTGAATTTAGTTATATTGTTACAAGATATGAATTTTTATGGTACTTCAATACGCATGCATAAATTAAAAAAAAAAAACAAAGACATTAAAAAATCTTCAATTGATGCATGCCGTGTTTCTACCATTCTTTTATTGTTCTTTACCTTTTTAACTCCGAAACTAAGCATTTAAAACGTATCAAATTACAGCATCAGCCTATCGAGAGCTGAACTTTTTATTATCCTGAGAACCCAGAAAGAAAACTATTAACATATTAAAATTCGAATATATCCAAAATTCGTCCGCATAAATTGCTTAATATACTTTCTGTTTAATGTTGAAACTTCTCAACTCGACTGTCTTGTTTTACAATCTGAAGAGTGAATTTAGTTATATTGTTACAAGATGTGAATTTTTATGATACTTCAATACGCATGTACAAATTTTTTTTAAAATTAACATAAAAGAATCTGCAATTAATGCATTTCATGTTTCTACCATTTTTTTATTGTTCCTTATCATTTTAACTCCAAAACTAAGCATCTAAAACGTATCAAATTACAGCATCAGCCTATCGGGAGCTGCACTTTTTATTACCCACGAGGACCCAGAAAGAGGTGGACGAAAATATTCCCGCTGTCAGCCGTTTCCCGACATCGTCGTGTCTGGAATTGTTCACTGCCCTCGCTTCTTTGTTCCCGAGAGTCGACATCTCGGCTGTTGATCTGTCATTCATCTCGGTTCTGCCGCGAATGAACAGCCCCACTGTGTAACAGGCGCTCGGGTGCAGAAAAGCCGACTCGAAATAAACCTCGGATCGAAACAATTGTTCCAGGACTTAAAAGAAAGTTGACGAATTATGTAAGGAGAATGATGTTGGAAAAAAATTGTCACGACTCAAAGCAGTCATGTAGATAGTCAAAAAGTAATTGCGGTAGTTTTGCTTTGGTGATGTGCATATTAGAGAGTCTGAGTTTAATACGACATTTAAAATAATTAAATAAAAAAGGGATAAATCACCAATTTGTTGCTTTTGCAATTTGGGGCTTCAACAATTGGTTGCCCTCGCATTTTGAGATTTCAACAATTTGTTGCCTTCGTATTTCGAGGCTTCAACAATTTGTTGCCTTCGCAATTTGGGGTTTCAACTATTGGTTGCCCTCGCATTTTGAGGCTTTAAAAATTGGTTGCCTTCGTATTTTGAGGCTTCAACAATTTGTTGTCTTCGCATTTCGAGGCTTCAACAATGTGTTGCCTTCGCATTTTGAGGTTTAAACAATTTGTCGTTTTTGAATTTTTTGATTTCAACAATTTGTTGCCTTCTTATTTTGAAGCTTCAACAATTTGTTGCCTCCACAATTCGAGTTTCAATTATATTTTACTCTCAATTATTCAAAACCACTTAATGAAAACAGGATAATGTTCTCAAAGAGATGAAGAAAACTTATTTGGAAAAAACAATTCTATAATTCTGGTTTTTAATTATAGTTCAGTTAAAAGAATATTTTAATTTAATAAAAAAATTAATAAAATAGTGGCAATGTAATATAATTTTTTAAAACAGCGTCAATTTATTCATTAATTATTTGAATTACTGTCCATTTGTGATGGCAGTAACTGAGAAGCGTTTTGAGTTTGATTAATGATGTTTACTATTTTTATCAAATTTGTTGGGTTTCTATCAAATTTTGAGCGAAATCTATTCAGCAGTCTGTCAGTTCAACTGTTCGAATATTAGTTAACACGATAACTACAAAACGAAAAAAAAAAAAAAAAATTAAGTAGATGGATAAAATTTAGAGTACAGTTTTAACATCTAAAGTGTGTAGATACGTACTAAATTTACAATATTAACATAATTGACATCAATGAGTTGGCTATCTGTCGTTCCATATTTTCTCAAGCTTGTGAATAAGATAATTCAAAAACGTAACGAGTAAAATTATGAAATTAAATATGTGAATTCGTAGCAACAACAAAAGTTTTGTGCCAAATTTTGACTTTAATCGATCGAAAAAATAAGACACTAGACATGCTTATTCTTTTTTGCGGTACTTGAATAATTATAGCAGTTCCAGAGATTAATTGCCAAAGATTGCACGCCAATAGACTTTTTGAAATATTTATTAGGAAGCATTCGAGAAAGTTTTCGAAATATCACTTAAATTGGCTTATTCTCTATTCACATTTCTGAAATAATACCTTTTTATTTATATTTCAAACAACGACACATGTGTGATAAATGAAAATCTACCATGGAATTTATTTACTGAATAGAATATACTTATATAGAATTATTATTATACTTATATAGAAGGAACTTAGGTAATGCATATGCGGCTTTAAAATCTGTTTTACGAGCTTCACTTCCTTCTATGCCTGTGAAGATGGAATTATTTAACGATAATTCATTCACTTTCCGCTATGCCTTGAATTTTAAAATTCTGACCATTTCCAAACGGAATACAATATTCTAAAAATAAGAATATTTTTAGAATTAAAATTTAATGGGATCCAATAATAAAAACATTACGGAATAAATTATAGATAATTTAAAATAGAATAATACAAAAAATGTTTTTAAATATTCTTTTATAGGTGTACTAAAGTGAAATATACACATTCTGTTCATTAAAAAGAATTACAAATAATTTTTAGAAAACGTAAAAGTATGAGGTTTAGAAAACAATATTGCAAGAAAATTAAGCAAAATTGAATCAGATAAAAGACATCCGTAAACATTCACAAAAAGTAAATTCTTTTTTTAATGTGTTCAAAACTCTAATTAATCTATAAGCTCATTTATTCGGATTAAATAGGTCAAGATCATACAACTAAATGCCTGTTTGAATTATGACAACTGCGGACTTCGGTCTATGTTGTTAGTAATTTCAGAATAGTGTACTCTAGATAAAGTCAAAGTAATTACTGAAAATCCATTTCCAACTTCACACAATATCAGTCAGAATTTCCTCATACCACTGAATACCCTGATAGTTCACAAAAAATTTATATATATATATATATATATATATATATATATATACCGTGATGACAGACATTCTGGATATCCGGGAAAGAAGCTGGCGCAAAAATGTCAAAAATAGAATGAGGTGGAACAGAATTCAGAGGAAGGCACTGGCTTATCCTGGGCTGTCCAGCCAAATATGATGATGATGATATTATTTTAATGGCTTTAAGGTTGTTTATCTTTTATATTTAATGGAGTATTAAAATCTCCTTGCTTTATCATATTAGTTAAAATATGTTAATTTATTTTTAATTCAGCAAGATTTTATCAACGGATTTTCTTCTTTTCACAAAGCAATTTCTATAATTAAGAGATTGAGTAGTTTGAATTCTAATGTATTGCGGTCAGCATTTACTACTTTCATTATTTTAATCGCCGGGGACCTAGCCTAGGAGTAACGCGCCCTCCCCGTGATCTGGCCGTCCTGGTTCGGGCATGATTGTTTTCTATTTGTAAGTGTAAAAAGGGATTGTGCAAGCGAATGTGTGTATCGTCTCCATATGAGTTAGAAGAAAGATTCTGCCCTCGGGAGTTCTGAGGATTTGCTCTCAGAAGCTAGTAACAACATCATTTTAACTTCCAGATTCTTCACGCAAAAAACATTATATTTTACTTTTCAGCAGATCAATTGATGCTTTTCTTTTTTATTTCAAAATTGAGTTTTGCCTTCATCCTTATACAAGTAGAGACCGGAATATACCAAAAATAACAATATCAACTTCAATCAATTGATCTACAAAAGGGGAAAAAAAGTTATTTCATCAGAAACGACTTTCGAAAAAAAAAAAAAAAACGGAAAGAAAATAGACCTGCTTTTCCAGAAACGACTAGCACCAAAATAAATGGCTCCATCGTGGGAATAGATGTCCGAACAGCCGCTGTTTACGACCGTCCTACTCGAGCCTCAACAATAGTCCTCGGGTCAAATTTACGGGCGGGGGACGCCATGTCGTAATAAACAGTTCAGGAACCCGGCAGACCTTTATGGGCCGAATAAAAGAATTGCTTCAGCGGTATTGCGGACCCTCTCCACGCTCCATAGACACTGAATGGAGAAGTTGTCGAACCCTGAGCACCAACCTGCGGGGGGTGAAGTGTTCCAGAGAGGGTTTATCGAATGGATTCATTCCATTTTCCAAAAGCATTCTTCTCCATTCCACAAAGGATAAAGACTGTTGTGGAGAGAACGCTTTGTAGTTTGTAGTGTAGGCCATGTGTTGTTGACTCGAGTTGGTAGTTCTTGACTTCAAAACAGCCCCGGAAAAGTGGACACTGGCGAAGAATATCCAATGAACTGAAACGTCAGCGTTTGAAAGGAAGTGGTCAGTTGTAATTCGACAATGACCACTGGTAATGAAAAGTGTGAAGTGCTAACAAATAGTTCATTAAACGATATACAAGATTTTGGCATAAATAGAAGGATAGGGTCATGGGTAGAATTTACCAAGAACACATTGGTTCGAAAACAGAGTTTCTTTGTACATTATTCTCAAGGAAAATAATCTATTCCTCTGATGCCTGCACATTTCAACTTTTTACTAAGAAATTTCTAGTATAACAGATCACTTGGAGTAGGGCTGTGCCAGTTTTTGATTTATTGAAAAAAAAAGTAAAAATGAAATATGCGATTGCAAATTTCAAGTTATCATGTGAGAACATTAATTCATTATTTGTCTTAATTAATTTAGGCCATTAACCAGTTTAAACAGGTTTCAAACAATCACGAGACCTCCCTCTCTCTATATGTATGTGTGCGTATGCTATTTCCAAATGATAAGCTATTCACCACTAAATTCTTAAACATATTAATTTATATAGAATTTTTATGAAAACAATATTTTTATAAACACAAACTATTATTTTCTCCTTTTCGAGATCATAAAACAGATTCATAATGGATTCATCTTAGAAAGGAGTCATATCCTACTTAATGTATGGTAATATTCCCCCACTGGGGGAAAGAGAAAATATTTTCATCAAAACTTTTATTAAACGCGAGGGAAATTTTTTAAAACACGTTATAAAAATTAAATTCCTCCGAAAGAAACCACATTCCATGAAAATAACAGCTATGATGCCATAGTTCAACATCAAACTTTTAAAAAGGCATCTGCTGTTGAAGAAACATACGCCGTAATAAAGCAATACCGGTAAAAGCAAGTCAACCTTTTAAAAATGCATAAACTTTCAAAGAAGCATATATAATAGTAATACAATACTCTTAAAAGCAGATAAAAAATATATGCGATTAAAAGATATTTATTACAATTTATGATTTATTCATTGCCTACGCGATTTCGAGCTTCAGTTATTTGTTGAGTTCAATTATTCAAAACCTCCTAACGAAAACAGGATCATGATCTCACATGATTAAAAAAATACGATTATTCGATATCAATTTTAGAAAAGCAACGATTTTTCGATATCATAATCATGATTCATGATGAGTTGCAATAAAATAAATCGATATTCAAGATTAATTAGCATTTTCAATTTCGTTTTGGTTGTATGTTAATGGTGATTTTTGAATTGCTCTTTATTCTCATTTATAAATATTTCTATAAATACTGTCATATTCTAATATGCAAAAATACTTGTTTCAAGCATGTCATTTTGGAATAAATTTTCTATTCCTTAACTGAAAGATACCATAAACAAACTTGATATTTAAATATAATTTAAAAAAATTATGTATCGTTTATTTTTATGTATATTTACAGTTTAAGTAAATTTTTAAAATTTTATTCTTTCTGAACATGCGAAATAAGAATTATGTATCTTCCAGAAACAATGGTGAAGCTCTGACATTGATACACTTTATTAAAGAGGTTTTCTATTTTTATTGAAAAGAAACAGAATATTTTTTTAAATATAAAATGAAACTTTCTTTAATTTGGAGTTGTTTTGATTAGACAATATGTTAAGAGATACTATTTATAATTTATAATAGCTATAAATAACTAACGATATCAGGATATATCGAAAAATGTCAATGTGTTAGACGATATATTAAGATGATAAATTCGATCTTCACCCAACCCTTTGAGGAGAGGGCTTAGAATATATAGATCAAAGATCTTTACGTCAAAGAAACAACATATTTATGCGTTGGAGTTGCTTTTGAAAGTAAAATATGATATTAGACTGTACAATAATATCTCGACTCGAGCTCCAATTACATATGCCATTACCAAAGATATTCTGTAAAATGTCAACTTTTTTTCAGAATTGACAATGCTTTGGTATTTTCTTTTTTGGAGCTCAAATAATAACATTTTTATTATTTATTTCCTCTTTTTCAATCAACAGAGAGCAGGATTATATATCAGGCGGCTCAAATTCTTCTTATCTTGTACAGAATAATTATCAGTCGATTGATGGATGGGATGAAAGAAAATAGCGACATGGAACGTAACAAATGCCGGGGGAATAAATACAACAATATATCAAATAATATTTTATTGTTTTTGTAATCTCTAATTATAAAACAAATTCAACAAAGCTATATTATTTGAAACAGCTTGGAAAGGATTACTGGTACAAACATAAAAGTGTTCTAATGATCATTTGTCGAAAGGGTGTTCCACAAGTTTCTTTTTCATTTCTAATATGAAATGAATGCACAATATTTACTGTTTAATATATTATTTATTTTTTATATAAGAACCTTGTTGCTCTATTATCTTCTTCCATAGCGCAGGAAGATTCATTGATTTTTTTTTCTAAAATTGTTGTGTTTTGGACAAGAAATAAACCTCGAGGCGCGCTTTTATTTCACTGATGGATTTAAAGCGCATATTGCAAAGAGAATTTTTTTAAGGAAACAAAGATGTAATAATCTGATGGAGCGAGATCTGGAGAGAATGCAAGATGCGGTAAACATCCAAATCAAATTGCAGGAGCTTCATTCATACGACTAAATAATACGTGGTCTCGCGTTGTCATTATGGTAAACAACGTGTCGCCGGTTCATCGATTTTGGTAATTTCTCTTGTTATGGCAGCTTACAGTTGATCCAACTGATGACAGTATTTCGCAGAATTTATTGTTTCACCTTGGGAAAGGAACTCGTCGAAAATTGTGCCTTTCCAATCCACCAAATTGACAAAAGAACTTTTTGGGGGTGTAGTAGAAGCCTGGGGCGACTAAAACCAATGATAAAGACGCTAATAGCCTGCATGTTTGCAGAAGCAGATTCAGGTAAGGCCATTATTTTAAAGTTAAAATTATGAAACTCTATTAAGTATTATTATTAAGCACCATACATAATAAATATAAAAGCGGGAAAGGCCTTCTAGAAATTTTTTCATATACTAGGCAGTAGAAGTCCCATAATAAAACTGTGGACATTGAACAAAACCGCGAATGGTATTGTTGAACAGTGTATTGACCTTCTGGGTTGAAGTTAGCATTTTTACTGAATCTAATGAGCGATCTTTAAACAATTAATTCATGGCATGCAGTTAATTATACCTGAAAATCGAATTTACATCTAAGATGCGTTGTTTTTTTTAATCGACTGAAACCGAAATCAGACATAAAGCTATAATTGTAATCACAAAATTGCATACAAAATTTTCTTTATTAAAACCATTGCGCTTAAAGTAATGGCAGGCAGACTATAAACCCTTTAATAGATTTTGGTCCAAAATTTGATAATAATTATCGTTTTAGATGCTAAACTCGTGACCCCAAATTTCTTTTAAAAAAATCTATCACTTAAAGCTTTGAAGGTACCGTGTTTGCATTGACAAGGACTATACCTGAATTTAGCTTAGTTTAGATATATTATCGTCCAGTTTTGAAGCAAACTAGCTCTAATTTGGGACGGACCTCGTAATTTTGAACTGCGGTCAAATGACAAGGACGACATCGGAGTTGGCCAACCCCTTTCAAACTTGAACTCCACGCTAATGGCATGACGTCGCCCTTACACGACAGTTCTACAGTGGAATTTGGTTTCAAATCTGAAACCCTCCGGTTCCAAAACCGAGGGGTTTCAAAAACTGGTCCTAGAACTCTCTCTGATTGAAAATACATTGTAAAGAGCATTTACCAATTTTCATACGTTTACCTTTTTTTAGAGTTGAAGTATTCACAGACAGACAGAATTTCGAAAATGTATTCTCGGAGACACTGTCAAAATCTCGAGTTTGGATTTTTCAATGATTAAAATACTTTTCTTTGCATATTTCATATGCGAGAAAGTTGTTGTTGTTGTTTCTAATCCCAGGTGGTATATACCACCTCTATGAAACCAAATATCTCTAAAAAGTCCAAAAACAATAGCGGATCCCTTAGAGTCTCATAAATATTAAAATGTAAACATTTAAGAATATGATTGGGGCTCTGCCTTGCATCAAAGCTAATCAGCAAAGATCCTACGTCCATATTGGAAGATGTAGGAACAACTGGTGTGTCCACTTAAAAAGCGAAATAGAGCCGTTTCCTGCTTCCTAGAGATATCCAGACTGTGATACCAATCGGGACCCTTAACAAAGTATCAAGGGTGAGCATAACTCTCCAAAAAGCACTTGACTTTTTTTGATAGAGGAGACTTCCAAATAAGTTAGTGTTGCATCATCATGAAATATGTCAATTGAGGCTGTCTTAATTAAGCTGTTCGCTATCTCATTCCCATTTAAACCAACATGCGAGGGGAGTCACGCTTTACACTGAAAGTGTAAAGCGTGTTCCATGGAGAGCCTGACAATAAGGTCTAAGATATTCATGCTAATGCTGTTCCCCACATTCGTCCTGGAAGAAAAGTACTGTATAGAAGCTCGACTGTCGGTTAAATTCCAAATCTCCCCGAAGATAATTTCAAAGGACGTGTCGATATATTGAAGTCCCTTATAAACTACCTTATGTTCGGACCTGGATTCAGAGCAGTTGTCAGGATTTCCAATCAAGGTATCAGTAATTCCTTCAGGAGTCTCAATGTGCATGCCACTACCAGAAGTGCAACCATCTCCTTGTATAGTTTCAAAGCCAAAGATGGAATGCTATGAATTGTCTCCAGACATTTGTCTGGTAAATCCAGATAACTCTGACTTTTTACTAACCTTGGTCAAGAGTGAGTCATGAGAAAGTAAAAATACTAAATGAAAGATTCTTAAATTGTATATTGCAGTTAAGTGAGATACCTTATTTCGTTTTTTTTTAATGTTGGGCCACTGATTTGTGGTTTTACGTTCCTTTTTGTTCTGTTACATAATTATCGCGTTTACAATGCATACAAAAGTACAAATTTTTCATTAAATATTTCATTAAAACTTTCAAACGTATCTACAATTTCGATGATAACTACCAAATTTTATCATTCTATCTTATTCTCTAATATGTAAAGTAAAGAAAATATTGTAATAGTCAAAAAAATCGAATTCTATTTTGCAACCATCCACGTTTCAGAGCTTCAAAACCTTCAAATTTTTGCATTATGGGTGGCTATCTGTCTGAGACAAAGATAAAAAAAATTATTTGAGCTAGACTGATGAAAATTTGTACACAGTTTTTACGCCAAATTTGTAGATTTCATGAAATTTGAACGAAATCCATTAAGAGGAAATCTGTATGTTCAAATACGAATTATTATAACAACAGCAAGAAGAGTGCTCGATGGATAAAATTTAGAACTCAGATTTAACAAGTAAAATGTAGATATCTATCAAAGTCGGAAACATCCTCTAAGGGTTTGACATTCACAAGCATATAAGCGAGATAAAAAAAAAAAAGCAAAGATTCAAATATATCAACTTTTTAATGTGATTTTGTAACTACAATTGAAATTCTATATCGTTTCTTAGATTCAATTGGTTAGATAAAAATGCGTCCTAACATTAATTCTATTTTCCTTTATCTAATGCTAAATGTGGGAGATTAACAACCGTAAAAGTCGCCAAGGATAACAAAATAGATTTAGTAAAAATGCTACATTCACGTCAAATATCAATATTTCATAACTATTATTCACTCACTGCCTAACTATATTTCATAACTATTATTCACATACTGCCTATTCAATATTTCATAACTAACTAACTATTGCTCACTACAAGGCATTTGCGTTTTGTCAATATCGAGCTCACTAGTACTCGCAAGGCAAACAAACTCCCTTGAATAGGTTTCATTTCAAATTTCACAAAAATCGAAAAATTTGATGCAAAAATCTCTATTCCAAATTGCAACCATATAATTCTAAAATTATTTTTGTGTTATTGTATTCATTGACATAATTCCAAAATATATATATATCGAGTTTAGGGAGTTTTAAAACGTGCTGATTCATAAAAATCTCGAGTTTGATTTTTTGTTATTATAGCACCATCAGGTATACGGCAAAAATACCAATCAATCTTAATTATATAATCAGCATGTTGATGAAATTACAATGTGTTGAGTCGAAAAATACTACTGGTGGCACAAAAATACAAACTAACCCCACAATAAACAAAGCTATCTTCTCATTTAAAAGGTTTATACCGACCTAAACGCAAAAGTAACACAACTAAATTTCTGTGCCATTAATCATATGTCAGTTCCATAATGACAACAAAGGAGCCATTCTTTCCACCAGGCGTTTTACCTGGATTAGTCTTGTACAACATCCTCTTTGTCCGGAAAGCTAAAAGGATCCTAGAACATGATGTGTGCTGTCTTCGTCAAAAATACACGACGTCGCTATCAGCATCCAAAATGCACTTCGGAGCAAATAACTGATATAGAGTTACTACGACTAAACTGCATTGTAGAAGGAATAAGTTCTTTGATCTACAGCTATAAATCTCATTTTTGATAAACAAAGGCGGAAAGCTGTTTTACTTTCTGACTTTCTAGTATGTATATGGAGTGGATTATATTTATTTAAAAGCAATATCAAATTGAATGATACAGCACGCCATTTAAGCAAGATATAAGTTTACGAAGATATATATAAGTGTAATGATATTTTTGATCAAATTTAAATTATAATTATTTTTAAATTAACCCATGTTATTTAATTCTAAAATTTTCTCTTATTTCCCCTATAAAATCCCATTTTTTAATTTAATTATTTCTAATACGGGCTCTAAAAAAGTACCATCATATTTCCCACGAGAGAAGATATATAAAATATCTAACGCCACTGACATATTTTCCCTTTTCTGAACTGATATGTATTAAATAATTCCTTACAAGAATCGCATAATTAGAACACTACGAGAAAAATTTCTAACACCTTTGCCTTTGTGCTCTGTTGCGAAGAGATGTGTCCTGCTTTTACCCCATGTACCAATTACGCCCTCCAGTGCAAAAATAAACTCCAAATTTACCTTCTTTTCGAAACTGCACCTGTATATCTATGCTACACACATACACGAATGGAGTGTTCATTAAAGTTCTTCAACTTCATTTAACTTCAGAAAAACGACAATTTTTCCCAAAAATTTTATTAACTATCCTATATTTGGCATAATAATGTAATTTTTCAAACCTCTGATGTAAAAACTCGAGACAGCAGAAAAAAAAAGACAACTTTTGAACAATAAATGTCTACCTGACGGGGCATTTAAACACTGGAAATAAACATCTGCTGATAATTAATTGTTCAGGTTTATTTCAAGTGCTTTTACATATATCGCATAGGTGCCAACATTTTTTGGCGACTAAATAAATGGGAATTTTACACATTTTGTAATTAGCATTAATATCACAGAAGTCTTAGCAAAGTACCTTTTTATACTAAATCAAAGCCACTCCACAATTTTGTAACTAATTTTTTTCCTTGTATTTTGTACCATATCGTGACAGGAAGGCTCCTTTGTTTAGCACTAGATGGCGTAATAGCATTGTGTAGTGCATGGCCTTTTTAATTAGACAAAAGTTTATGGCAACAATTGTCACCATTTTCAAATTAATGTGAGATGGATGAACTTTGGTGGATAAACTGAATACAGTAGCCGCCAGCTCTGCGTGAAGGACTAGAAAATGTCAAATAAGCAAATTATTATTTAAACAGATCCATTTGTTTTCCCTTGCTTGCGATTGACAAGCGGAAATTCCTATGAAACTCTTAATACTATATTAGCCCTGTAAACAATATTATCCTTATTAAAATATGGTATATAAAAAGAGGGAAAAATAATTTCTGCCTTTTCGTCATGTCTGTTTGTCCGCTTGTAAATATGCCTGCCTGTCCCCAGAGATAGAATAAAACGAACTTTAAAATGTCTTGATAGTTCAGCAATAGAAAAAAAAAAGATTTCAAAATAAATTTGTAACTTTAAAGTATATCTTCAGAAAACGCTGCAGTACTGCAGGCTTAATGGATAAGCTACTAAAGCAAATTACTTAAAGCATAAATTAAAAAGCATATAACTAACTATTCCGAGAGTAAATCTATTATTTCATAGAATGCAATAAGTTATTCATAAAGTAAAAAGATTTTCTATAAAGTAACAGCCCCCAAACCTGGTATCACTAATAAACACTAAGTATTAATCATATTCAGTATAAATTATATTCAGAAAAGTACTCAACATGCAACTTTCCAATACATGAATCATTCAAGAAAGGAGAATTTAAAGAGCTTACAAATAAGAGAAAGGAATGAAAATAAATATTTAGTGATAAAGTCTAATTTAGTTAATCCACAGCTCATCGAATAAGCGACGAAACAAAACATATACATATTTTTACATTTGTAAAAATATGAAACATATTTCCAAAATTACAAATAGTTTTATTAAGTTTAAAAAGGGGGAAAAAAAAGCTCCACTTGAAAAAAGAATGACAAAATTTATCCGATTCAAATAGTTATGTGGGAAACGCTCCCTCTAAGTGATATTAAAAGTTTTAAATAAAGATCTAGAGCAATAGTTATTATTTTTTGAAATAAAAATATTCATTAATGAAATCAGTAATTGAAAAATTGTTTAAAGTAACCGTTTGATTTCGTTTAAAAATAATTAAAGACAAATAATTGATAGTTAAATGAACCAATAATTATCTAAAATTAATAACTTAAATTATATTCAATTTTCCAATTAATGGTGAATGGTAATGAATCTCAATATTCACTGAGCCGTCAACTTAAATAACAACATGTAGATTCAAATTGAAAACATTTGGGGCACAAATATAAAAAAAATCTTAATTATTGAAAATAAATTATCATTTAAATCAACTGTAATATGCAATTTAATTTTACTCAAACGGAAAAGGCATTTAATTAAATCACAATTTAAAAAATCTAAATCAATTTTTCAGTCACTTTGAATTGAAATTCACAAATTTATTTCATGTTGCTGGCAGTAAGCAGCGAGCAAACGATAATAAAAAGTGAGTGAACACCTGATCGGGATGCTAATATAAACACGGTATCAATGTTCATTCTTTTTTTAGAGGATTAATACGCATGAATAATTTTCCCCGGAAGGTGTTTTGAAATCTGACCATCTGTTGCTGTCATCTAGAAATTTGAGCACGATTCTTGCAAGCGTCAGTGTTCTTGTTCAACTCACTAGGAGAAGCATATTAAAAAAGAGAAGTGCGGTGTCGATTTTCAGAGATGAAAATTTTATTATAGTAAGTAAAAGGAAATCTTTATTTTCATTCTGAGCACGATTTTCTTGGAAGTACCAAGCATTAAAAATTGTGTTATTTTTCAATAATTGCAACATAAGCACTGTTAGTAAAGTAGGTTATTATTTACATATTTTGAAATCACCTAAATGGGGGGAGGGAATTCGACAATTTATTTAAGAAAATATTTAACGTTGAATATACTTACTGTTTTGAAATCTGTTTGTTTGGTTGGAAAACCATCGAAATGAGTGGGAAATTGACAATTTATTTATGAAAGCTTCTCGAGCGGAATATGTTTGTTAATAGAAAAAGAAATAAGATAAATGTACTAACTAATAACAGAAAGCAAATTTTTTTATGTCATTCAAGGGACTACTTATAATAAAATTCAACAGAATTGTAAGTTAAAATATGATAAGTGCTTATTTTGAACTGCAAATGCTTTAAGTTTAACTCTATTTTATACACTGAAGTGACAAAAGTCATGGGATAGCAATATGCAAATATACAGATGGCAGTAGTATCGCAGCGAAAAAGTATAAATGCGCAGTTCGTTTTCTAGAGATTTCATTTGTGTTCAAGTTATTCATGTGAACAGGTTTTTCGTGATTTATGGCGGCACGACGAGAATTAACAGACTTTGAACGTGGAATGTTAGTTGGAGCTAGACGCATGGGTCATTCCATTGCGGATATCGTTAGTGAATTCAACATTCCGAGATCCACAGTATGAAGAGTGTGCCGAGAGTATGAAATTTCAGGCATCACATTCCATCATGGACAGCGCAGTGGGCGACCACCTGCACTTAACGACCGAGACCGTCGACATCTGTGTAGAATGGTCAATGTTAATAGACAGGCAACACTTCGTCAAATAACTGCAGGAATCAATGTGGGACGTACGAGGGACGTGTCCGATAGGACTGTGCGGCGAAATTTGTCTTCCTTGGGCTATGACAGCAGAAGACCGACTCGAGTGCCTTTACTGACAGCACGACATCGCCTGCAGCGACTCTCCTGGGCTCGTGAACATATAGACTGGTCCCTAGACCAGTGGAAAACCGTGGCGTGGTCAGATGAGTCACGATTTCAGTTGTTACGAGCTGATGGTAGTGTTTGAGTGCGGCGCAGACCCCACGAAGCCATTGACCCAAACTGTCAGCAAGGCACTGTTCAAGCTGGTGGTGGCTGCATAATGGTGTGGGCTGTTTTTACATGGCATGGACTCGGTCCTCTAGTGCAACTGAACCGATCATTGACTGGAAATGGTTATGTTCAGCTGCTTGCAGATCACTTGCAGCCATTCATGGACTTCAAGTACCCACACAACGATGGGATTTTTATGGATGACAATGCGCCATGCCACCGGACCAGAACTGTTCACAATTTGTTTGAAGAACATTTCGGGCAATTCCAGCGCATGATCTGACCACCTAGACTGCCCGATATGAATCCCATCGATCATTTATGGGACATCATCGAAAGGTTCGTTCGTGCCCAAACTCCTGCACCATCCACACTTTCCCAATTATGGACGTCTATACAGACAGCATGGCTCAATATTCCTGCAGAGGACTTCCAACGACTTGTGGAGTCCATGACACGTCGAGTTGTTGCACTTCGCCGGGAAAAAGGAGGACCGACACGATATTAACAGTCATCCCATGACTTTTGTCACTTCAGTGTAAATTAAATCCATCATCATTTTTACATTTCCTTAATTTTCTATCTCAGAAAACATACACAAGCTTAAAAAAAAATGAAATCTATAATCGTAAATTTCAAGCTATCATGTGAAAACATTATTATTTTTTACATCATTAAGATATATATTTATTTATTTAAACTTTTATATTTAATTTTTCTAGCTAACTAAGTTTTGGAGCTCGGAAGTCTTTGAGACGGACGGGAAAAGGAAAAGGAAAAAAAAAAAAAAATAAAAAAAAATAAAAACAACACCAGCGGGGTTTTTTTTTTTTTTTTTTTTTTTTTTAATATTGAGACATGCGTAACCTGATAGTCTCGTGATTTTTTCAAATCGGTTTCAAATGGTTAATGACTTAAATTAATTAAAACAATTCATAAGAATTTGGATAAAGAACAATTTGGAAATCAATTTGTGACTTTAATTGGCGGTAAATCGCCGAAAGTGACAACCTTCTGCATTGTTTTCTAATAACCCTAAAAGCGAAAACTGGATGTTTCAAAAGCCATATATGGGTAAAATTTGTTGCCTACGTATGGCGGGACTTCAAAAATGTGTTGTCTACGCCTTTTGACGCTTCAAAAACCTCACACTAAAGCACCATGCTCTCACATAATAACAGTTTGATCTTAAAAAAATTCTGACTTTTTAAAATCAACTAAATAGTATGTCAGGTTAATAACAGCATGTTCATTGTAATAAAACATTTTTACAAATCAATGTATCGAATTTTTTTCTGGGTTTTTTTAATCACAAAACATTTATTTATATAAAACACTACCGTGTATTTAAATATCGCTCTTATTTATTACTATCGAATGGCCAAAGTCTAACATTAATATATCGTTATACGAATGCTTCAGTGAACGTTTTCATAATTTCACTTAATTCATCTTTTTTGGTAATTTATGCAAATGCAAAATATCATTAGAAATCCTCTGGGGAGGGCTCGCCGGATCACCAAAAAATACGATTCTTTAGGAGAAAAAAAAAGACGTAAAAGAAATCAAGAAAGAGGTGTCAAATAAAAAGGTTAATAGGGAAATAAAATAGGTTTAACTTTCGCTAGATGCGTTATCGTAATGACGGCTAGTCTTATTAATGTATCGTCTGTCGCTAAGATCGCATTACACAGAGGGGATTTTTAACCAAATGTACACACACGTGAAAAAAAATTTTTTTTTGACAATCCTAAAAAAATTTTTTTCGAATATATAGACATTCATGATGGCAGTATTTTGGTGAATTTGAATTTTTTAATGATCCGGAAAGATGTTATCAAGACAATTATGATGCTACTTGACTCACAAAGAAAGTTCGTTTAAAAAATAAACATAGATGATATATTATTCAAATATGTATTTAATGTCGCTTATAACCTAATTGTAATTGCTTTGACGGGAGGACCCTGAATTCATATGATATTAAATCGAAACTTAACTTAAACCAACTAATATACCTGGCATATCAGCTAGTTGCCAAAGATAGCCATTATGCAATTGAAATTACAAATACACTTTAATAGTATTTTATACATCTACTATGCTTTTTAATAATAACAAATTCATCAATCTGTAAATATGTAATAATGTAGAAACAATTGTCTTTAACTAAGCACATCAAAAGGAGAGAAAAAAAAAACATTTTGAGAGAAAACTAGTAAATTTTCAGCACGTTGCCAACTCTGATAAGATAAAATTTGTAACTAATATTACGGTTGATTGAAAACGAAATTATGTTTAAGTCGAGAACTAAACTCTGCTAAATAATGCAACAAATCTTTTGTCACGTCGTATTTACTTTACGAGTCCTTTGTTATCGTTAACTCACGGATAACAGCAATGTGTGAAAAAGCTTTTTATTTACTTTTATTACTCCAGATATAGGGATTCCCTTTTATCGCCTTGCTCAAGAATAAATGCATCTGCTCTCGACACTTTTTATGGAACTATCTCTGAGGATGAGATAAAACTCGTCAAAAGAAATTATCTTTTTGGACAGTGTTATTTGTATAATATTCTAGGAACATTCATGATGTTGACTGGAAGCGAGAGTAAATATTGGAAGGAAATGACTTTCTCACTGATATTTCACAAAATAGAATACTTCAAAACCATTGAAATGAGTAGAGATTTCCTGAAATGGGATACTTCTAAACAACTGAAAATGGTAAAGATTTCACTAAATGGAATGCTTCAGAACAGTTGAAATAATTAGAGATTTAATGAGATCTACAAAACCACTTTAATGAGTAGATATTTCATGAAATGGAATAATCAGCTGCTTCGGAAATGGAATATTTAGCTCAATTCAAATTCAGCTGCTTTAAAATAAAAAAATCTCTCTAAAAATGAAAAAAAAAAATCATGCGATGAAGTACATTAAAACAGCTGAATTTCGTAAAGATTTCATGAAATGGTATACTTCAAAAAACTTGAAAAATTGTAGAGATTTCATGAGATGAAATATGTGCAAAACAGTTAAATTGAGTACAGTTTTCATGAGATTAAATATGTACAAAACAGTTAAATTGAGTACAGTTTTCATGAGATGGAATAATTCAAAACAGTTGAAATGAGTGGATTTCATGAGATGGGATTTCTGCAAATTTCAGCTGCTTTAAAGTAGTAAATCTCTACACACTTCATGAGATAGGATATCTACACATTTCAGCTATTTTGAAGTATTAAATCTCTATACATTTCATGAAATAGGATATCTACAAATTTCAGCTGCTTTGAAGCAGTAAATCTCTACAAATTTCATGAGATTGAATGCATCAAAACAGAAAAATTTCTCGCAATTCATGCGATGATATTCTTTAAATCAACTGAAAGTTGTGACATTTCATGAAATGAAATTCTTCAAAATAGCTGAAATCAGAAGCGACATTTTATGAGGAATTCTTCAAAACAACTGAAATTTGTACAGATTCAATGCGATGGTATACTTAAATACAGCTGAAAGTTGTGACTTTTGAGATGGAATTCTTAATCCTTCAAAATAGTTGAAATTTGTAGCGAGATTTCATGAGAAGCTGAAATTTGTAGAGATTACATAAGATGGAATATCTACAAATTTGATCTATTTTGAAGTAGTGCATTTCTACATTTTTCATGAGACGGAATAAACCAAAACAGCTGTAATTTGTAAAGATTCCATGCAACGATATACTTCAAATCAGCTGAAAGTTAAGAAGTTTCATGAGATGGAATTCTTCAAAATAGCCGAAATTTGCAATGGTATCTAATCAGACGGAGTTCTAAACAGCTAAAATTTGTAACGATTTCATATAATGCTATAATTTAAACTAACTACAGTTTGTTGCGACATTTCACAAAACGCAATACTTCAAAACAATTGCAGAAACGAATAATCTGCATTTCTTCCTTTATTTTTTTGGCATAAAATATAAAAAGAAAAATAATTTCAATCGTCAAAAAATTTGATATTGAGATTTGTCTAATCTAATTCCAAGTCTAATTTTCTTAAGTTATTAAAAAAAATTGATCATACATTGATTTTTTTAATTATTCCCAAATTATTAAGCAGAAAATTATCGTAAGATTTCATATTCAATTACATATTCTCCACTTAATCCTTGTCTCCATTTTTTTTTTACAATATAATACATTTGAATATAATTTCGTTTTGATTAATCGATGAATCCATTAGACACTTGAAATGGATTTCACGTAATGATGATGATTAATGAGTGTTTATAAAGAATCGAGTTTCGATTTATCAGTGAAAAAAAAATGAAGTTATTTAATGCATGATTAACACTTGAAATAAATTAAATGGTTAATTAAAACCAACATTATCAACCTTTAAAAGGCAAATTAAAATCATCAACTCATAATTTAATAAATGCTAATCA